>OZ025240.1:95938685-96163685 GCA_964019155.1 Osedax fenrisi
CCAATCATATCGCCTCGTTGACCACATCTCGTCGTCGTTGACCAATCAGAAACGTCTCGAGGCCTCAGAACTATTACGTAACGTGGTGTTTGTGCCCGAAGTGAACAACGAAGACAAAGAGATGCGCTTTCGTCTGTTGGCCAGCCTCTACCACGAGATGGAAATGTTCCGCAAACAGTCGTTCTTCCTTCGAATCCTAGCCATGCAGGTAAGGTGTGTGTGTGTGTGAAGTCATTATCACCAGTATCATCTGTATTAGGCATTATATTTATTATTATTATTACCATCATCATCAACATCATCATCATCATCATCATTACCATCATCATTATCATCATCAACATCATCATCAACATCATCATCTTCATTACCATCATCAACATCATCATCTTCATTACCATCATCATTACCATGATCATCAACATCGTCAACAACATAATTTTCATCATCATCATCATTATCATTACAAGTTATGCTATTCTCAATGATAATAGTAGCGCAATTAGTCCTATTACAAACATAATGTAGAGCTGATCTAAATGTACAATGTAAACTGCCCAGATTGTAGACTGTAAGAAGATGAACAAAGATGAGCAGGTGAACACTTTAGATGTGAAGATGTGGAACAATTGCTACCAAGAATTACTGCGAAGTTTCCACGGATTTAAACTTCTCGTCAATCCCAAAGACATGAAAACAGGTTTGTGTAGGATTATGTATTTAATCATTCATTATCAACAACATTATCATCATCATCATCATCATCATCATAATCATCATCAACAACATAATTATTATCATTATCACTATATCTACTAGTTAAAAGTATCATAATTATAAAATATATATATTCCACCTAAACTATATCTTCACTATTAACATCACCATCAGTATTATAATTATATATCTTAGTTGTATGAATGTTATATTTTAATACTATTTTATTGTTTTCATAAGTTTATTAATCAATAAATCATCAACATAAATATATATAAATTATATATATATATATATATATATATATATATATATATATATATATTTAGTATCTATATTTATATTCACTGCTTGCAAACTTGATTGCAGAAAGAGTTAGCAGCATTGGATGGATATCCATTCATTTACGAGTTATTCATGAAATCATTTATGCAGCAAAGAAGGTAAATGACATTCCACTAATAATAAGGTTTATATTACAACCTATCATTGTACACATTATAATTTCGTATCTAAATATTATGAAATAAAAATCTGTTATTGATTTTATAAAACTAACTTCAAGAAAGATAATCTGAATTTCATTTTTATAAAATCTATGAAATGATCTCTAAAAAAAGTAATACTTGAATATTTAATAAAAATAAATATATATCCTCTTATTTTCTATTTTATTCTATATGCATATTTACAAGTTTAATAATCATTGATCACTGCACAATTCTCACTTGAACATAATAACATGTTTTATCCATTTGTGAAGAAATAATAAACCTATAGGTATATTTATTATATATAACATTGTAACGCTATGTAACATTATGTTTCTATTAGTATTATTTACATTGTTATTATTATAACTAATACTAGTATATTATATATATATATATATTTATATATATTCATTGATTATATGAATATTTAGACATTTAACATTCCTGCTGGAAATCTACCATCGTCAAATGAGGCCTGAAGATATGGTCACTTGTACTAATTTCCTGGAGAATATCGCTAGAAGGGTCTGTATTTTCATTATTTCATTCACGAATATCTTTCATTTATTGTGAATATATATATATATATTATATTATATAAATATATTATATTATATATATATATATATATATATATATATATATTATATATATATTATATATATATATATTTATATATATATATATATATATATATATATATATATATATATTATAGTGTTTTCTAATATTTACATACAATATAAGAACCTCTTGTAAAAATAAATAATATACATTATTTACTAAATACCTAATTTTAAATTATACTTTTTTGAAATCTTTATTTTTTATATAAAATACTATATTATAAAATATTCATTTTATTTAGATAATCAAATATATTTTACCAACACATAATGTAGATTAGTATTATGTAATTGCAAATATATAATATATACAAATAATTATTTATATATAAATTTAAATTCTATAATAAACTATTTATAGGATTTGTTAATACAATAAATATTTTAATTATAATATAAATAACTTCATAATACTAAGGTGATATATGAGATAACATTATTCACAATATAAGGGCAATACTTAATGAAGTGTTCTATCAACAGACTTCAGGCTGTGTACAGAAGAGTCTGAGTGTGGACGACATTATACTACCTCCTGTTCATCTCATCAGCTTCCCTTATCTAATGTTTGTAGCATCACTACTATCATCAGCTTCATCATCATCACTACTATCATTACCACAACCATCATCTTCACTACCATCATCATCATCACTACCATCATCATCATCACTACCATCATTATCTTCATCACTACCATCATCATCATCACTACCATCATTATCTTCATCACTACCATCATCTTCATTACCAACATAATCATCATCATCACTACCATCATTACCGTTCAATTGGCTGAAATTGGTATTTCGAATAATGCTCTGGCATTCATTAAAAGTTATTTGGAAGACAGATATTATTCAGTTGTCATTGATGAATGTGAATCTGAATTAGTGAGTATGACACATGGTGTTCCACAGGGTAGCGTACTTGGGCCTCTTCTTTTCCTAATTTATATTATCCCTTTGAAATACATAATTAAATCGTTCCCTAACATTCAGTATTTTATATACGCAGACGATATTCAACTTTTGTCAAAAATTCCATATCACTACCAATCTTCCATTAATAATGAACTCTCTCTATGTGCAGATAGCATAAATGTTTGGTTATTAAGAAATAACCTTCTTCTTAATACAAATAAAACTGAATTAATTAATATTTCAATTTCTCCGAATAGATTCCCAATAGTCAATGTAGATAATATTCAAATAAATAGTAAATCCAAAGTTAAAAATGTGGGGGTTATATTCGATGAAAAACTATCTTTCATACCTCAAATAAATTCTTTGAGTAAATCAGCTAATTTATCACTATATAAAATAAAATCAATTAGAAAATTAATCACACATAAAACTTGTGAAATATTAATTAATTCTCTTGTTTTTTCACGCCTAGATTATGTTAATTCACTATATAATAGATTACCCAAATGTAGGACTAATAAAATTGATAAAATTATTAGATCATCTATTCGTACAATTCATAATATTAAATTCAATAACCATATATCAATTAGCTCCCTCCAGCATAAATTACAAATACTTTCCTTAAAAGACAGAGCCTTCCTTAAATCTGTTTTATTAGTTCACAATCTTATCTATTCAAATACATCTAATATATTATCTGAAAGGATATCCTATTATCGACCACTCTCATCCCTTAGATCTGCCAAGTCTGTAAAACTAAATTTACCTAAATATAACTATGAGACCATTATGGGTAGATCATTCTGTGTGTCAGCACCTACCAACTGGAATAAACTTCCGACAAAATTACGTTGTGAGATTAATTACAATATTTTCCGACGTAAAGTAAAATTGTTTTTACTTCATTAATATTGTTTTATATTTATTTATCTAAATTATTTAAATCAACATGTTATATTTATCTATTTTTATCTGTTTCATTTTTATCACACACTGTTGGGTAATGTAATTCGTTTTATATTTTTACGGTGTTTAAATAAACAATCAATCAATCAATCAATCAATCAATTACCACAACCATCATCATCATCACTACCATCATTATCTTCATCACTACCATCATTATCTTCATCACTACCATCATCAACATCACTACCATCATTATCTTCATCACTACCCAAGGGTAAGATAATGGTAGTGATGATGAAGATATGCATATCTTCATCATCACTACCATTATCTTCTTCACTACCATCATCTTCTTCATCACTACCATCATCACTACCATAACCATCATAACTACCATCATCTTCTTCATCACTACCATTATCTTCATCACTACCACCATCTTCATTACCAACATAATCTAACACCACACATCTCTGCCAATAGATCATTTCAACTGAAACCTCTTGACCACGCATTCCGTCCAATCAAAATCAAGAAATACCTCTCCCCCGCCGCCCATAACAACGTGTTCATCTACTCTCCGATACAGAAGAAACATCGAAGACACGGTGAAGGTCACGACTCCACTATCCACACTGAAGGTTATCGCATCTATAATATTCTTATTCTATCATTATTGGGGTCAATAACCTCGAATATCTTACTGACTATTTGTGTCCGTCCATTTATGTTTTCTAATATATTACTGTGTACAATACTAAAAGTTATCCTATTCTCCTATCTTTGTTATTAACTATTGCATTTTAGATTTCACGTGGGTCGAAGATCAACAGGCCATCGTTGTGCTGCGATTCTCAAATATCTACAATTTTCCGCTAAATTTCTCTATCATAGTTAGATCTATTCATATTTCCGTATGTATGTATGCTATAAATGTGTGAATGCATGAGTCTATATGTATAATATAAATGAGTGAGTCAATTCATTAAGTTAGGTAGTATCGGAACTCCCAATATAATATAATGTGCTGATAGATATATATATTAAAGTCCTCATAACTCAGTATATCTCTTAACATGTAACCCTACAATGTAATAGGTCAATCTTCCATATTCTTATATTATATATATAGAATATAGTGAATTGGGATTTTATGTTTATATAATCATTGACTCTTTCAATAATATCGTATATTTCAATCGATATAATTAATATTATATTACAAGATACTAATATAAAATATTGAAAACATATAGTTCATGTATATATATATTTTAGATACGCGATAAATATTATGAAATAAAATATAAATTTAAAATCTATAAATATATCCTCCGTTCTAAGGACATCATCTGCAAGGACCTCGACGTCGTAGCCACGCCCACTCTGCAATTGGTGGACAGTTGCCCCGCCCACATTGACGTCTACGTACGCGTTACTCCTCGTGGTGTGGGATGCCTTCGTCTGTGCGGCTACGTCTGCAATGCTTTCAACATTCGCAGCGAATGCCTGTTCTCTGATAGGCTGAGATACGCTGCCGTCACCGGCAACAACAACAACGACAACACAAAGGAGGACACGTGCGATGACATCAAACTATACCGTTGTTATATACCGTTAACTATAAATATATAATTATACTCGTTCATAATTTTAAATTAATAATACAAAAAATTATTTTTTATATTCAAATTTATTTTATTTATTTACAAGTTGTTACTTAATTAACTCTGAAAAAATGTCTATTTTATAACAGTTAATCGTAAAATAATAATTTGTAATTAACTATTAAATTTTGTTTATTTGATTTAGCTTTTATTTTGCTTTGTCGGTATTATGTATATTATTTATTACATATATTCCATTTATTTTAAAAATAAATATATAATTAGTATGCAACAATATATATAATTCAATAAATAAAGAGAATAGGAAATAAAAAAAATGATTTAAAGTTATCACAGTGAATATACACTACAATAATACTACAATAATAAATACAATAATAAATACAATACATAAATACATACAATACATAAATAATAAATACATACGTCTAACCTCACTAATCTACACAGAGAAATACGAGATCAAAGTGATTGACAAAATGCCGATAGTAACACTGAAGCCCTCGAATCTGAACAGTCACTCCATATCTATGGAAGGAGAGAGATTCAAACGCTACGAACGCTACGAAGGAGTACAGCAATACCTCAGTAGGAAGGTCGTCGCCGGTGAAAGGTTGACCTTGATACCTTAGAGGTAAATTAGCGACCTCATCCCCTTATGAACTCTACCTATAGAACAGCTAACGTTTATGTCACTCTATATAAGATAAGATAAGATCAATTTTATTATTGTAATCATTATAAAAGAAAAACAATAAACGGATAAATAAAATAGTCGGAAGACTTTCGAGGTATTTGATCATAATAATGCCATATGCATAATATATTATATAACAATTGTATTTTTTAAAGATATTTAAACAATATAACACCACAACTCTACTACATGACCTCTTAAGGGCATAATTCACTTTTTATTTTTTCAATGTAATTAAATTGAAATTTATTTAAAATATTCTATTTCTTTGGAAATAATTAATATTTTAATATAATTTAAGTTGCATAGTATTAATATATATATATATATATATATATATATATATATATATGTTAATTATATAATATTAATTATAATGAATATTGTAATAATAGAAACATTAGTATTTAAACCTGACAACCTCACAACATCGCATTATCACTATGATAGATGTACACTGATATTGCACATGGAGAACTCTTCAGAAGTTCAAGTTGATCAGTTAGATTGCGAGATCACTTCACTACCAGGCTCAGGTTCTCTATTAATCGGGTTACATCATAATATCATACACTTTATAATGGTCATGAAATAGTATTTCTTAGGGGTTTGGGGTTACGCTTGTTTTGAAATATTTTGAAAATTCAATGTAAAAATATAGGGATTTTTATATTTTTTTAATTGTCAATAAGTTTAAAAATTCTTAAGATATTACAATTCTGTAAAATGCATATTGAATAGCATAATGAGAAAATATTATATATTTTTGGAAATACAACTCATCTAATAATGGTAAAAATTTAGTTTACTTTTTATTTTTTTTTAAATTATATTTATATATGAAATAATAAAAATAATTATATAATCATCTATTCAGTCAATAAACACATAATAACTAATATATTCTGAAAATGTCATCAATATTTGAATATTATTTAGAAAGTTATTGAATTTTTTAAGAATAAAATTAAACTAAAATAATTATTCTGACTAAATCAAGTTTGAAAATGACATATATTGTAAATTAAAATATAGAACTTATTTCAATAAAAAGAGTAGAGTATATGTATTTGTATGTTTATTATACAAATAGTATATGTATATGTATATTATACATAGTTATAATAATAATCCACAATATTATATATATATATATAATTATGATAGTAATAGTAATCCAAAATATTATATTAGATACAAAAAATAATAATTCTTTATATAAACGTATTTTTGCAGTATTTTAGAGATTATTTCTTATCATAATTTATTCTCAAGAATAGGTTGTGTTATAAAACCTTTATTTTTATATTTGATTAATCGTTTTGAACTATAATATTTTAATGTGATATATATTAACATTTAAAATATTACATATTTCAAATAATTTTTTTTTTACTGTTTTTTCCAAAACGCTCATATTCCCTTAAGGGTATATCAAACATTGCATGTAATAATGGGTCTATACACAACTAGGAGCAGAAATCTATTCAATGAATTTAACTATTTTTTGTTGTATTCATTAAATTTATACTCATTCTATATGAAATAAAATTTATAATATATATTATATTACATATATATATATATGCATAAAAATTACAATTTTTTAATTTAAAGTATTTCTATATATTGTTATTTTTCAATTATATGCATAAACATTTAGAAACTATTTTCTTATAGGATTATTTATATATATTTTTTGTTTATATAATGCCATCAAAATTAGTATAAAAATATAATAGTTTTCATGTTAACTACATTTATAATCACATACCTAGCGCGAAATAATTATTCCTGAGAAAACAGCAATTGAAATTTTACAGTATGAATGATCATCAATGATATTATTATCTATTTTAATTTATATTCTTATTTATAATAGTAATTTACATATAAATATATATATATATAATTATATTTATAGTAATATAAATATTAATAACTAATGAATTTATATATTTATTTGTAAATTGGTAATAACTACTATAATATAATGTATAATATAATGTTATACCTTATATTTATAAAATAATAAAAATAGGTATTTTTGATATGTAACATTTTAATTCCGCTTTTCTTCTAAATTACTTTTTGTGGTATTTCTATATTGAATTCATGGTTAATATTTATATAGATATTAAAAAACCCTATATTTATTAATATTATGGAATACAAAATAAATACAAAATAATTTGTTTGTTATCATTTATACTGTGAAACATTCTCTTAACAATTTTCTTTATTATGTCTCAACCGTTTTCTTTACCTTTGTTAACGATGTACCTCATCTCATTATAGCTCCAATAATGAATTTACCAACTAATTGAATACTACTACTACTACTACTACTACTACTACTACTACTACTACTACTACTACTATCGCCATCACCTCTACTGACAATATACACTCGTCTAACAGCCGATATAGGAGATTGCATAAAGTTCAGTGCGGATGCGGTTCTGGGGGCTAACTCCACAGGTACCATGGAGCTCAGCGTAGAGTTGCCTACCCATCTCATCAATGAACAGGTTACAGCCACAACTGTGACATCTTTTAGTACGATAAATATCCACTTTAGTGATATATTTGCTATTATATTGTAGAGTAAATCATCATCATTATCTTCGTGATATATCATCTTAAGCTTTAGTCCGGATACATCCATGTATCGTAGATTACTCTTCAATATTGGTGATTTGGAAGTATAAGTTTATTTTCCAGTAGATTAAAGATCATTTTTTTACTTTTTTTATAATCTATATATTTGTATATGATATTTGAGGTAGTAGGTAGCCTACTATATGCCCGTAGATATTATTAATTAACTTTTTTATTATATGTGTTTACAAAATATGTACTATAGTACTATAAATTTATACTTATAAAAATAAAACTACAAATGTTATGAAATTTTTATTATAATTTTGATAATTTGGAAATATATATTTATTTGCCCCTGGACATTATTAATTGTTTTTTTTTTTACTTTTTTTATAATCAATAATATACGTATATAATATTTTAGTTAAATTTGAGTATATTAATTTAACATGTATTATTTGTTTATATCATTATGATACCTATAAACGTTTATTGATTCACTAATGTCAATAAACTGATATATTATTATATTCTAATTTATCCATTAACCATCAATATAGTTCATTTGCCCATACTAACAGTCAGATTCATCATTTCTCGTGAAACTTAACCGCTTATAATAGAAATATTATAATTATTAAAATATAATAAATAAATAAGTGTGTAAATAAATAAAATTAATTAAAAAATATGAATAAAATAAATTATTTAGTAACTCTATAAATAATAATAACGGTCTACCATAATTAACTCATGTTATTGAATACCATGTGTAAATATTGCCTATATAACGACCACATTGATATTATACAGACTGACCTAGAGCTGCTAGTAGAGGTTACTTATTCAAACAATGAGATGTCATACGGCAGGAGAATCATCATAGCCCTTATTCTGGAGGCTGAACCTTCCTTTGTCATCTCGAGTATCTTTCGCATCAATCAGAGGTCACCATCACCATCATCATCATCTTCTGCATCATCATCATCACCATCTTCTTCATCACCATCACCTTCTGCATCATTATCATCATCTTCTGCATCATCACCTTCTACATCAGCATCATCATCTTCTGCATCATTATCATCACCATCTTCACCATCATCTGCATCATTATCATCACCATCTTCTGCATCATTATCATCACCACCATCTTCTGCATCATTATCATCACCTTCTGCATCATCATCACCTCTTCTGCATCATTATCATCATCATCACCTTCTGCATTATTATCATCACCATCATCGTTATAATCACCATCTTCTGCATCATTATCATCACTATAATCTATATCATAATGATTAATATACTACACACTTACTGTTCAGCGATGAAGATATCACTCTGCAAATAGAGATGAATCAGTTATTCAGTGAACAATGCCGTCTGAGTTACTGCAGTGGATGGGTAAATACTACAGAGAATACACTTATCACGTTTGTCACATACACTTTAAAACATGCATATTAAACTAGTAAACATTCATGTATCAAATTAATTCTACATTGTTATTATGCAATCGTGCAACATAACCGTTACTCTTATTAATACTGAGACGTACCACCGTTATTACCACTCGTAAAACTGGCATATTACAAGGCAGTTAATCTCTGCGTGATAGTTAATAACATCACAATCTGTACTAGTTCACTTTCTGAGATTGTGTCACCATCCAGCCTCCATGTTTATATTTCACCACTACTAATTTATATTTCACAACAAATGATGTATATTTCATCGCAAATAATGTATATTTCATCATTAATAATGTATATTTCATCATTAATAATGTATATTTCATTACTACTTGTGTATAGTTCATCACAAATAATGTATATATCATTACTACTTGTATATATTTTATCTATAATAATGTATATTTCATCTGGTGTCGATCACCTACCCGAATACACAGGTTAAACGCGAGTGTCGAGAAATTAGACTACAACAAGTACGTAAAGTACATCACCTCATCTGCTGCTGCGTCAGTCTCCTCTGCTGATAGCATCTTCCGCTATCTCAATGATGCTATCGCCGTAAGGTGGAAGGTACTATTCTAGTCTAGTTTATATATCCAGCTATCCATTGTATTTATCGTTCTACTGCATTATGGGTATCGGTAATAACTATGCTATTTCCTTTTGAGAATAACTATGTGTGAATTAATTATTTTATAGAATTCAGTATTTTAATAATTAATGTTATCGTATGTTACTTATACTACTACTACTACAGTTACTTCCTAATAATACTAGTATAAGTAGCTACTACTACTAATACCATCACTGCCCACCACTAATATTACCACTATCACCCATTGTAGGGTAATACAAATGGGCTCATAGATTTAACGAAACATTTCACTGAGAAAACTTTCCTCGATGTAACGATGTATAAATCACCATATTCAATTGGTAATCACATTATTATTGCCTCGTCTCTCCTATATAACCTATTAACCAATCAGATATCAGCGTGGCAGGTTCCGCAGTTACTGAATCTCCGCTGACGATTAAAGATAACGTAATATTCATCGAATGCGCTTTATCATTACTTAAATGTTAGCTTTCTAATGATTAATTCCATATATATATGTACATAATGATTAGTTTGTATTTACGTTAACTAATTAAATGCTTTAATAATTAAAATTAATTTATTAGTTAGTGTAATTTATTTCATATTTCATACAAAATATGAACCCACTTTATTTCAAATAAATCTAGTAAATAAAAAATTAATTACGTTAAGATATTTTAACATATATAAAATATTTCAATAATTATTATAATATTAGTTGCAATTAAATTCATTGATTGTATATTTATTTTATCGGTTTACGATTATTCTTAATGTTAATAATAATATTATTTACTTTATATACTCTTTATACACTTGATGTATCTTTGAAATAATAGATAATTAATACATCCATACCTTTATATCACGTATGCTTATATCTCATATCAAATAACAAAAGTATTAATTATTTATATGATATTGTTACATTTTATCTCATGTTGTTGTTTACCTGTTATATAATTTCATCTTTAACCTAAAACATGAATTATATAATCAATAATATAAATAATTAAAAGAATCTATTAAAACAATAATTAATATATGTATTTATAATCAATGAATATATTGTTTAAATAATATATTAATTTCATTATATTATTATTTGTGTATTTATATGTATTATATTCAATACACAATATTTCACCATGTACTACATTGCCTATAAATAATTATTTATCATATATTTGAATAATAACTCATTTTATATATATACTGCTTTAATATAACATAAACAACTAATTGAACCTGGTCACTAGCTAAACTTCTATTCGAGAATGTTCATCTTGAAATAAGTGTACAAAAAGAAAATTCAAATATCAATATTGACTTTATAGGATGCAATACGTTATTTTGCAAACAGGTTTTCTTATTTATCATTATATTTAATATAGGATTTATTACTAGTATTACAAACATTAGTATTAAATTATAAATTTTTTTTATTTGAAATAATCATTTTTCGTTTATTTAATTTTTAATGAATCATTAGAATATTATCAATAAATTATTATAGAATCTGAATTTATAACATTATTATTTTTATATTTGTATTTGATATATTTATATTTTATTTTTATCAAGTAAGAACATTAATTAATAATTACAATTAACCTATTAGCATTATCTTCTTAATCGATTCTCTTTAATATTATAAATAAATATATATGAATATTACATACTTAGTTATTGGATGAAACCTACATATCATGTGGAATCATATTCAGTGAGAGTGGTGAATATATAATTTCCCTTAGAGGTTAGACTTTAAATCATATCCTATTGGCATGTTACTATACTAATTCACCGCATCAATGTTTAGGTTATTATTTGTTCAATAGAACTGGAGATCAGAAAGATATAAAAATTGAATTTCCGAACGTTCGAATTGTAAATATAATTCTTAATTAAGATACTTTGCGTTATTACTGGAAATAGTATTATTGTATATATGAAATTGTATATAAAATATTTTCTAATACTCACTATTTTAAATTTCCTGAACTGTATATATTTTATACATGAATGGAAATATGTACAATTAATTTATATTCCGCCATTTTTACTTTGATAATATATACATTATTTGAGTTTTATATTTGTTATATATATTTAATCTTATATTGAATCTTCAGGTTTTATCTCAATATATTTATCATGCAGATTACTAAGCTATATGAATATTTGTGATTTTATTAAATTTGTTATTAGCATTTAAAGAATAAAAGTATACATTTTCTAATAAGAATTTTTTTATTTAAATACTATATGATATATATACAAGATAACCTAATTGTTGTACGAGATGGTATAACACCCTCTCAATGATAACCATTACTATTATAATCTTGGATATGTTAAATTAACTTGTATGGGTCAAATATATATTTAAATCCATTTAGCTTAATTTATTTGTTATATAAATATATGTATATGTATAGCTCTAAAGTATAATATTTATTCTTATACTATACGAGTACTTGCCTGGGTGTTACGAGTTTATGATATAGTAATACATTTACATTTAATACTGAGTAGGAACAAATAATATTCCGGAGTGACTATTATTTTATTATTATAATATAATTTCATTCTAACATATATTGTTATCTTAAAGAAATAATTTATATACCTTTACAATTCAATACTTTTTATTATCTATAACATTACTAATAAATTAATTACATTTTTATTTACAATAATATATTATTCAAATTGAATTAATATACTTGTGTTAGTTTGCTGGGCCCTTAAAATGGTAAGTTGGTCTAGATAAGAGTAATGTAATCATAGAATCCATAAAGGAACACGATTGCACATCTACAAAAAGTATAGAATATGTATACAACCATGTGTTTATTGTCTTTATATCTGTAACTTGACGATCTAGTACTGTCTGCAAATTTGCAGTTTGAGTTATCGTTTGTGAGTTAACTCATTAATTAACTATTGTCATGATATTGCATGAATATAGCGTGTGTGATTTTAGATCCAGTAAATAATGGAAGCTACTTAACCACGTCAAGGTACCACACGTATAAGTAGATGTTTCGTAATATCTAGTAGTAGATACTACCGGATTTTCAACCAACTATCAGATTTTTTTCAAAAGTATTTTTTATTTTTTTAAAATTTTAATATTCTGAAATAGAAATTACATCATTTAATAATTGTATCATTGGTTTAGAATCTAAACTTTAGATAATACGTATACAATACCCGAGCAAGTATGTATAATAAATCCAATAAAATATTTAATTATTAGTTAATATTCTCTATACTTATTATCTCGTCTTATTTTTAGATTAGATAAGCAAATTAATACGCCACGAGTTTCATATGAAGAATATCTCGTAAAACAACTAAGAAAGTAGTTTGCAAGTGACAGAAACCAATACAATACTTCGATACAAAGTGGTTTAACTGTGTTGAATACTATATTTGTTGAAGCTTTCAATATAAGAATAATTTCCATCAGATTTACTGAAATATGAACTATAATATAGAATATAATATGGAAATCGAAACAAAATTAAATTGAGAATGTGAAAAATACATTCTTTATATTGATAGAAAATATCTTCTAATAAATATATATATACTTTATTATAGTATGTGATCCTTATATATCCATATATATATTTATATTTGTTACATTATATATATATATATATATATATATATATATATATATATATATATTTATATATATATATTTACATAAATGTATACATGTTTGAATGTTTACAATTATATATATATATATATATATATATATATATATTCCTATAGTTTATAGTATACATATATGTATAACTATAGTTATGTAAATATAAGTAAAGGAAATTGTACCTATAGGTGTGTACAAAGTAGACTACGTTAACGTGGACCCAATAAGCATAGAACTAAGAAGACTACCGAGTTCTTATGACGACCGTAGCGTACGGGTATTTCTATTGCGGAATATCACCACACGAAGGGCATAACGAAACAAGGAAATTGAAGTTGTTTTTATTTTTACAAAAGATATTTTCAAGTAATATGTTCACGAGTAACGGCAAGCGATGTACGAAGACATCGGTTCAGAAGAAGAACGCATTGATCAGCAGCGGATGAGGCGCGGTAGTGATCCGTGATGGTGACTAATCCTCTGCTAGATCTCGAGGAATTCTATGAGTCATAGCCTATGAGTCGGTGACACGGTCGACGACCGTCCTAGGGGTGATCCGCGTTGATAGTTTGCCTGACGAAGACAATCTGCCCAGCCAGCAAACGATAATATCCGCATAATAGCAGCATAACAGCATATGTTAAAGCCTCAAATGTTTACATTGTGCTATTATGCTGCCATTATGCTGCTATTCTAATAACAGCAGCATAATATACTTTTAAAATTAATAGCAGCATAATATTAGCATAATAGACTTTAAATAGCAGCATAATAGCATGACACATTAATAGCAGCATAATATACATTTAATAGCAGCACAATAGCACAACGTAAACATTTTAGGTTCTAACATATGCTGTTATGCTGCTATTATGCGACTATTACGGTTTGCTGGCTGGGCAGATTGTGTTCGTCTGGCGAACTATCGACACGGATCACCCCTGGGCATTACGAGCACGTTAAACACCGGATATCCATCACCGTCGCAGAAGCAGCTGACCAATCAGAAGTCGACACATCTGCGCCTCCGTATATACTAGGTACCGAACACATACCCGACTCCAGCGCCGACTATTCCGAGAACAAACTTAATAAATCGGCTGACGAGTTTCTGCGTAAAAAAGGCATAAAGTGGAAGTATTATTTTATTTTTTGGAGTCTAGAGAACCCGTACAACTGCGTTTATATATATGTGATATATTCGTTTAAATCCATAAATCCACATATATATATATATATATATATATGGATTTAAACGAATATATCATATATATTATAATAAGGACACTTGTTCATATCACATCCAAATTATATGTGCCTTGAAAAATGACGCGTACGATTACGGGTGCACCCGGCTACATGTAGCACCATCTATAGTTGGCTATATATATGTGTGACATACTTAAAGAAAAACAATTAATTAATTAACAATGTGGAATAATAACTATCGTTGATAGTCTATCGATGACTTAATATCACAATTAAAGTTAAACGTTGAACATTTTAAATATATATATAATAAGTTGGCCTATAGGCTACTACAAAAACTATAGCTGCCAAGTTGGTTGATTCTTTAACTATAGTTTATAAAAGGGCTTCACCATACAAATCCAGTGAATGACAAACCAGTGTCTTATTTAAGGGAAATTTAAATAGGGCATGCTTAATAATTGTATTAATTATTAATACAAATAAGTGTTATCAGTTATAAAACCCCACTGTAAATATAGAGTAGCATGATGTTACAAAGTAAACACGTATTGTATTATGATACTACAATAGTATTGTATTATTGTAACAATAGGTACACCTACTAATATATTTTATATCTGTAATATTAGATTTTATTTTCGCTTATAATGAATTCGCGTACAATGACACATTCCTTGCGCTTTGATAGTTATTTAATTGTTATCTACTGTCTTTATTCTCCATATTATATATACTTATATATATATATATATATATATATATATATATTATTTATTTTATATTAATATATATAAGCTATAATTCGTATAATTAAATGTCAGTACACCCACAAATTGAAAATGTAAAAATGTAAATCAAATTTGAAAATAATTTGAAATTAATTTTCAATATTTGAAAATGTTTTTCGAAAATTCTGTGGACACATGTTTGCAAACTTTTAAATTAAATTTCAATTATTTACGTACATTTTGTAAACTTGGCACATAATTTTCAGAATTTAATAAATATTTGTCAACAATCAATATTATTTTCAAAAAATTTACAAACTTTGTTTTATTTGCAAATAATTTTCGTAAAATATTCGAAAATCATTTTAGTATTATTTTCAAATATTTTGCAAATTTCGTGTTTTATTTTCAAAAAATTTACAAACTTTGCATTTTATTTGAAAATTATTTTCGTAAAATTTTCGTAAATTATTTTCAAATATTTTGCAAACTTCGTGTTATTATTCGAAAAATTTCAAATAGAAAAAGGTAAAGAAATTACACCATGATAAATAATATAACCAGAAAGGAGTAGATCAGAAGGACATCAACGTGGCATCTAAGGTCGGTGAAAATGAACAAGCAAATATATCCAGCAAGGATAAAGATGAAACCGTTGACTTAGGCGTATCGGACTCATCTTCCAATGAATAAGAAAGATAACACGAAGATGACGAGAATGAAGAGTTTGATCAAGAATTATTGGACGAATGTTATCTTTGTAACAGTATATAAATGGATTATATTTAAAATAATATATATATATATATTATATATATATATATATATATTATATATATATATATATATATATATTATATATATGTATATATAATATAATTAAACCCAGATAACAGTAATAGCCTCATAATAGCCACATAATAGCCTAACTAGTAGCCTATTATGTTGCTATTATAATAATAGTATTATTAGGCTATTACTGTTAGCTGGGAATATGATAAGGTAAATTATTAAATTATTAAAAACCTAATTATTAATTAAATATGAAAAATATTATTTAATTTATTATAAGGTACTGGTGATAGGTGTACTAGCTGTATACCTATAGGTAGCTCTAGCTCTCTGGCCCAGTTTTAATGCTAGTCAGTGTATTGTTCCCTCTCGATTGTTTTAGGATATCAATATTCAATAAAACCTAATTATAATAAATATTAAATGATTAATAGATAATAATTAATTATAGATTAGAATAGTAAAACAATAAATATAGAATAAATATATATATATATGATAATTGAATAATAGTTAATTTAAATATGCACAGTAATATAACAATTATAAATATATAACCTATCATTATAATATTATTATAATTATTATATATTATATATAATATATTAAATATAATATTAATAATACGAATAATATTATTATAATAATTATATTATATAATATATATTATATATAATATATTAAATTATTTAATTATTTAATAAATATAATATTAATAATACGAATTAGTGTACATTATGTACTACATAGTCCTACTAGTAATTATAATTACATATAAACAATATGTTATACATATATAACAGGTTACTTATATAAATTATATATAATAATAAGTATACTTACTTATTGTAAATTATTGAAAATTGTTCTACACTCGACAACATTAATATTAACAATAACAATAGGTATAATTGGTAATAGGCTATAAAATAAATATCCCGAGAATGAATATATGTGTCCATAATTGATTGGATAATAATATAATTATATTTTAGCCAATCAAAATAAATTTTAATTAATACAGGGAATAAAAGTATTTATAATAAACTTGAATATTAAATATAAATATATATATATATATATATATACTAGCTGTTTTGGCCCGGTGTATGTGCGGATAGTTGGTAATTAGGAGTTATTATTAGAAAATTTCATGATCTAGGAGTATTTTAGAAATAATAAATATAGGGGAAAGGTGGATAGTAGTGACAGTTTTGAATATATTGCAACAACTCTTAAACTATTGATCCTCTATATAACGTTTTTTTATATTGTATATAAATTAATATTATCTAAATAATTGCTATTAACATTTTTTAATATAATCGTTAACACTTGAGATAACGAGGGTGTCATTACTATACTCCAGTGCGGGTAGTAATGACACCCGAGGGTAGTCGTGACATATTGATCATAATTGATCGTAGAAATATTTTCAATAATCATAAATTAATATGAATTATATTTTCTTGTAGATATTAAATTCATCTTTAGTATAAGACTTTAATTTTCTATTTTCCATTAAATATCAAGGAATTAAAAATAAAAATACTTTTATAAAAACTTATTACGTAATTTTTAAGAATATATTCACAAATCGATTAATTGATTTAATTTATTTATATTGAAAATTAAGGAAATAAAAAATACTTATGTCAATAAAGCTTGTAAATACCCACAACTTTCGTATATAAATAAATTTAATTGTATTCAAAAACTACAAGTATACTTGTAGTTTTTGAGATACGTGGGGTGTCATTACTATACACCTGTCACTACTATCCACCTTTCCCCTATTATTTATTTGATTTTAATTAATTATGTTATAAAAAACAAATATTGAGAAATTAATATATATTAATATATAATATATATAATAAATGGGAGTTAGCCCTATCTGAATTAGCCCAATCGGAGTTAGCCCTCTCTGAGTTAGCCCTATCTGAATTAGCCCTAACTGAGTTAGCCCTATCTGAATTAGCCTTATCTGAGTTAGCCCTATCTGAATTAGACCTATCGGAGTTAGCCCTATCGGAGTTAGCCCTATCTGAGTTAGCCCTATCTGAATTAGCCCTATCGGAGTTAGCCCTATCTGAATTATACCTATCGGAGTTAGCCCTATCTGAATTAGCCCTATCGTAGTTATCCCTACAGAGTTAGTCTTATCTGAATTAGCCCTATCTGAGTTAGCCATATCTGAATTAGCCCTATCGGAGTTAGCCCTATTGGAGTTAGACCTATCTGAATTAGCCCTATAGGAGTTAGCCTTAATGGAGTTAGCCCTATCTGAATTAGCTCTATCGGAGTTAACCCTATATGAATTAGCCCTATCGGAGTTAGCCCTATCTGAATTAGCCCTACCCAGAAAACAGTAAGAGTAGCATAATAGCAGCATAACAGCATATGCTAGAGCCTCAAATGTTTACATTGTGCTATTATGCTGCTATTAAATGTATATTATGCTGCTATTATGCTGCTATTAATTTGTCACGCTATTATGATGCTGTTATGCTGCTATTATGATGCTCTTACTGTTTGCTGGGTAGGGCTAATTCAGATAGGGCTAACTCCGATAGGGCTAATTCAGATAGGGTTAACTCCGATAGAGCTAATTCAGATAGGGCTAACTCCATTAAGGCTAACTCCGATAGGGCTAATTCAGATAGGTCTAACTCCAATAGGGCTAATTCAGATAGGGCTAACTCATATAGGGTTAATTCAGATAGAGCTTACTGTTAATAATAGCAGCATAATAGCAGCATAATATACTTTTAAAATTAATAGCAGCATAATAGCAGCATAATGGCAGAATAATAGCAGCATAATAGCGTTACAAATTAATAGCAGCATAATAGCAGCATAATAGCACAATGTAAACATTTGAGGCTCTAGCATATGCTGTTATGCTGCTATTATGCTGCTCTTACTGTTTGCTGGGTATCTGAGTTAGCCCTATCTGAATTAGCCCTATCGGAGTTAGTCCTATCTGAATTAGCCCTATCGGAGTTAGCTCTATATAAATTAGCCCTATATGAGTTAGCCCTATCGGAGTTAGCTCTATCTGAATTAGCCCTATCTGAGTTATCCCTATCTTAATTAGCCCTATCGGAGTTAGCACTATTGGAGTTAGACCTATCGGAGTTAATCCTATCTGAATTAGCCCTATCGGAGTTAGCCCTATCTGAATCAGCCCTATATGAGTTATCCATATCTGAATTAGCCTATTCGGAGTTAGATCTATCTGAATTAGCCCTATCTGAGTTAGCCCTATCTGAATTATCCCTATCGGAGTTAGCCCTATCTGAATTAGCCCTATCTGAGTTAGCCCTCTCTGAATTATCCCTATCGGAGTTAGCCCTATCTGAATTATCCCTATCGGAGTTAGCCCTATCTGAATTAGCCCTATCGGAGTTAGCCCTATCTGAATTAGCCCTATCGGAGTTAGGGTGTGTTTTTCGTCATCCAGCTACACACAACGCGCGACATCGAATTTTACAAAGTGTTTTTCGTCAACCAGCTACGCACAACGCGCGACATCGAATTTTACAAAGTGTTTTTCGTCAACCATTCGTCGAACTATATATCATCATATAATTATTGGTAAATATATGCGCGCATACCTAAAAATAGCAATACCGTTATGATTGTGACGTATTTTATGACTCATCTCATGGGCGGAGCTTCAAATGCGTGCGACGCCGTTCGTTCTAGAATTCAAATTCAATGAAGAACTGCGCGGATAGGAATAAAAGGTGTATCGGCGAAGTTAGCTGTTCGGCGAACGCTGTCCGATATCTCGTACAAGTTTACATGTAGTGAATAGGGCTTTGTAAAATTCGATGTCGCGCGTTGTGCGTAGCTGGATGACGAAAAACACACCCTTAGCTCTATCGGAGTTAGCCCTATAGGAACACCTCGTCTCTCAATAAAATAAGTTATATATATTCGTATAAGAATTGTATAATTATGAAATAAATTAAAATAAATTTAATAAATCGTACGAAATTATCTTGTACGAGATTACTGGTAACCATGAATCTCATTGGATGAAACTAATGTTATTTAAAAGCTCCACCTATTGATTATTAGAGGCGAATTAATTTAAAATCTTAATTTATAAATCCACTTTAATATATGATAACACGGTACACTGTAACATTTTGATAGTGCATATTAAAGAGGACTAAAAGATGAGTATAACTGTTGTTTTCCGATCTTGCATTTATTTTTTAATTTCGTAAAATCGTCGCTTCGACGAAGCCGCATTGTTATATGTTTAGAGAAATATAGATATATAAAGATATTAATATATTATATATTCATTACCTATATGTATTATAATATATTCTACATAAACATATACATTATTATATTACAGTTTTCGTTATAAACAACGTCCGCGTTAATGTTGGCTACGTTGAACGCTAATAGCCTCATAATATATTATATGCTATAGCAGAATTATTTCATAAATAATAGATTCAAATGTTTATATTAATCTGTTATTAATTGCCATTAAAAGTATATTATACTTCCATTAATTGTTAATGCTATAATGCTACTATTATGTTGTATAGTAATTTGTAATTTACAAATCTATTATGTTAGTATGCTGAAATTATAATAAAAGTAACATAATAGCAGCATAATAGCAGCATTACAAATTAAAAGCAGCCTAATATACTTTTAATGGCAACATAATAGTAGCATAATAGCACAATGTAAACATCTGAGGCTATTATGTTGCTATTATGAGGCTATTACTGTTAGCTGGGACCAGATAAATCAATTAAAATCAAATATCATCATGGATACATATTGTAGTAGTTGTTCATATTATAGGATCCCAATATATGTATAGGGGAAAGTAACCTAATACAGACACTTTAACAATACATGGTGTCCATCCCTACACCCTTATTATAATAAGGGTGTCCATATTCGGTACCCATGTCCGAATACGGACACCCTGGCTTATAATACGGACACTCTATAAACCACCAGATAAAATATATATTATTGATGAATCAATCAAATAAATAACAATTACAATTACATTATTTATAATTAATTTTATCAACGATTTATTCTAATTTAATTAGTTAATAATTTATTTATTTTGATTATTTTGTTAATTAATAATACACTTTAAGTATCTAAATAATAATAAATTTAGATTAAATTTATTAATGGTATTAATATTATAACGCATGCGATTTTTTATGAAAATCAGAATATTTGCTCGCTAATTGGTGTGCGTATTAACACATCCAGAGTGTCCGTATTAGGGACTTATATCAAGGTACTTGCTTATATGACCTCTAAGTACATGTTTATAACTTAATGAATATTTGATAACAAATATAACAATTATATATATATATATAATTTTAGAATAATTTAATTTTTAATAACATATATGTTATATGAATTATATGAAGTACATATGTAATAAATCCTATAAAATGTATTGTAAAATGAAATAAATATCTAACAATAGTTTAAAATATGGTAGGCATTCTATTATTTAAAAAATTCAATATTTGAAAGCTATAATATAATAATACACAATATTGTGTATTATAATTATATATTGTACTTATAAGAATCTAATAATATAATAATGAAAATGTAGATTCAATTTAGTTTTAATAATATTAAACTGATGCTTATAATTATATATATATATATATATTAGTAATGTATTAATAATAATAGTAATGTATTACAAATTAAATTAATATTTGAATGTAAAATATAAGCATATCATTGATATGATATCAACATTATCATGTAATGTGAATACTATTGAATGGCTCATTTAAATTATAATTTGGATATTTCTATAATTAAGATACCTTCATATCATGTTATAATATAGATTATATATGGTTATTTGATATAGATATAACATATATTGTAAAATAATACAACCATGACAAAGAAAATATGTATTAATATAATAATATCAGATAATTTAATTAAAGTCTCTTCTCGGCTAGGGCGTGTATGTTAGTGCAGTTTCAGTCGAATTTAAAGGAAGATATGCACTTTGGTATATGTGCGTCGTTATATACTTAGTTAGTTGCTTTGATACTATCCTCTCATATTAGAATAAAGTAATGTATTAGTGGCATTTTCTCATAATGCAGAATTTCATACAGGAATACTGATTACTACTGGTATACTATAATATATTAACGAAAGAATTGTTTTACCGAAATGGGTACGCTGTATGCCGTTTAATGCGTACCGTAAAGGGTACGTTATATGCCGTTTAATGCGTACCGTAAAGGGTACGTTATATGCCGTTTAATGCGTACCGTAAAGGGTACGTTATATGCCGTTTAATGCGTACCGTAAAGGGTACGTTATATGCCGTTTAATGCGTACCGTAAAGGGTACGCTATAAGCCGTTTAATGGGTACGTTATATGCCGTTTAATGCGTACCGTAAAGGGTACGTTATATGCCGTTTAATGCGTACCGTAAAGGGTACGTTATATGCCGTTTAATGCGTACCGTAAAGGGTACGTTATATGCCGTTTAATGCGTACCGTAAAGGGTACGTTATATGCCGTTTAATGCGTACCGTAAAGGGTACGCTATATGCCGTTTAATGCGTACCGTAAAGGGTACGCTACTCTCCACAAAAGCGATTTCTAGCGTACCCATAAGCGTACTACAATAGGGACAAAGGCTGTACCCATGTGTGACTTCTAGCGTACCCTTATTTTTAACAGTGTAGTGTTATATTTTATATCGATACATTTGTATATTTTTGAGAATGTTTTAAGTTGAAATTTTTTTGTGGAATCTATATTCTATAGCCTATAGGCTATAAACATCGATACTTTATTTAGATTCTTTAGATACTTACTATATCGATGGCTATAGCCTATAGGCTATAGAATATATTCTATAGAATAGATTCTATAGCCTATCCTATAGGATGAATTCATATAGGAATTCATCGATGCTCACCTATAGGTGATCACCTATATATAGGTAATAGAAACACATATATGTGTCAACGTGATACAGGATTACCTATG
This sequence comes from Osedax fenrisi, assembly GCA_964019155.1. Taxonomy (NCBI): domain Eukaryota; kingdom Metazoa; phylum Annelida; class Polychaeta; order Sabellida; family Siboglinidae; genus Osedax; species Osedax fenrisi. The sequence goes on from OZ025240.1 coordinate 95,962,828, forward strand.
TATAACTATGATAAGCTATGATATAACTTTAGTCGACGACGTAGGTTTAGCTTACAGTTTATGATTATTATTATATGTTCTTATTTCATTATTATTATTTGATATTTTTGTTATAATGATATTCTTAATATAAGCTACGCACGACGTATGAGAATAATAATGAAATATATTTAGTCATTATTAATGAATCATTAATAGTGTTACACATAACGTAACTAAAGATGATCTTGATGTATCAATGTAATTTATTCAAGAGACATTATTCTCGATTATAAATACTTTAATGTATATTTTTGTAATGTTGATTAAATTTAATACTTATTGTTTGATAATAGATAAAGATAAAGATACATTTTTTCTCGATTTTTTATTAATTTTACATTTTTGATGGAAAACTTATTATAAAAGTACAGATATATTATTTGGATAATTAAAAAAAAATAAAAATATACACTTTTTATTAAACATAAATTATTTATAATTCTTATATGTAACTTTTTTTTCAGAAATATATATTTACTAAAATACGATATATCATATATCGATATTCACGTATAGGGTTTCGGTATTAGTCGCCTGTCAATATACCTTCTCGCAATACACGTGTATGCCAAGTTACATAAACATTATACCCTGTCATAATTTAAATTGGAAATGTCATATATATTCTTACAAATAAATTATTATAAAAATATACTTATATTTTATAAATAAATTTGCTATTATTAAATTTAAGGTTACTTTATTACAAAACATATTACATTATTGTTAATTTATATGTTACTACTAATGTTACATTATTGTTATTTTATATGTTACTACAAATATTATTTTATTACCACACAATTTTAAAATATACTTATATTTTATAAATAAATTTGCTATTATTAAATTTAAGGTTACTTTATTACAAAACATATTACATTATTGTTAATTTATATGTTACTACTAATGTTACATTATTGTTATTTTATATGTTACTACAAATATTATTTTATTACCACACAATTTTTTTTCTATCAATTTATTACATTACTACTAATTTTACTAATTTTACTTTATTACTAAAATATTATTTTATTATAACACAATTTTTTTTCTCTCACTTTATTTTAACTTATATAAGTATTATATGTTGTTCCTTTTAACTTATAATTATTTAGTATATACTATATAGTTACCTACTTAGTTATAGCAAAGCCCTATGGGCTTTATACATTTTAACTTTTAAATTATAAATTATATTTTATAATTTATAACTTTTAAGTAATCACTTTTAACTTTTAACATTAAACATTAAACTTTATTTTATAATTTATAATTATTAAATTTTAACTGTTAACTTTATTTTATAATTTATGTTATGGTAAATAATCGGCACATTTGAAATTTAAAAATATACAAAAGTAAAACCAGCAATATATTTCTAGGGAAAAGTAACCGAATACGGACACTCTATGTATCTCAGAAACCATAAATCCTACAAAAAAATGTTTACTGAATAAAATATTCATAATTAGGTATATTACATAATTCCTATATAAAGTCTAAAAAAGTATTTTATTTTTTAACTATTCAAAATATTACTGATATATCCAATAAACTGATTTTTTTATTACGTTTTTATATTTATCAAAAAAAATATCAACTAAAAACCTTCTCAAGAATATACAAATATATCGATATAAAATATAACACTATATTATTAAAATATAGAGCATTCTAAAAATGATATATATATAATTTCTATATTTGTTATTAAATATTCATTAAGTTATAAGCATATATCTAGAGGTCATATAAGTACCTAATACGGACACTCTAAATGTGTTAATACGGACACCCTATAACCAATCAGCGCGAATCGTATGAACTATTCTGATTTTCATAAAAATCGCGTGCGTTATAATATTAATACCACCAATAAAGATAAATCTAAAAGTTGTATTATTTAGATACTTAAATTGTATTATTAATAATTATAAATAATGCAATTGTCCGATTGATTCATCTTTAATATATAGCTTATCTAGTTGTATATAGGGTATCCGTATTATAACACAGGGTGTCCGTATTCGGACATGGGTACCGAATACGGACACCCCCGTTATCTATGGAATTAAAAGATCAAATAAAATTTTAAAATCACAATAATATCTATAATCATATAATATTATTATATAGTAATTTTTGAATAAAAATAATGAATCATAAAATGTTAAGACCATTTATTGTTAAAGTGTCTGTATTAGGTTACTTCCCCTATATATATTTACTATAGTAAATAAAAAAACCTGCCAATAATAAACATTAAACAAACCCAACCACAGCAATAAAAACATTTTTATTTGTAGTTATTTTTATTGCTGTGGTTGGGTTTGTTTAATGTTTATTATTGGCAGGTTTTTTTATTTACTATAGTAAATATATATAGGGGAAGTAACCTAATACAGACACTTTAACAATAAATGGTCTTAACATTTTATGATTCATTATTTTTATTCCAAAATGACTATATAATAATATTATATGATTATACGCCGTACGTACTATATATAGGAGGTCTCGTTAGAGATTTTAGTTTTGCTAAATAGTTATGTATAATTTTTGTTACGGTTAAGTAAATATCTTTAAAAATGTGAAATTATAATTAGAACGCGTAGATAAGAGTATATATATATTTATACTGATGAGTCTATTTATATCTGCTATTATTATATGTGATTTAATAAATACATATTATTATTAAGTGTATAATTATAATTATATTTCAAATATGTATTAATTATTTATATTTATTTATTATAATATAAATCATTTATTAGAATACTTCCATGGAAGTAAAATGCTGTAAAATGCATTTTACAATTTACAATGTTATTAACCTTTATAGTATTATATTAATATATATTACAACACTATTATATTATATAATTTATATAATATATATATTTTTTCTTGATTTTTTTATTTTAAATTTAAGACAAATAAAAACCCCAAAAACCCCTGAAAAACCCCATAAACCATAGAAAACCACAAAAAACCCAAAAATCTCACATATATTTTTTAGATTTTTGGGGTTTTTGCCAACCCTCTCCGCACGCGATACTAACCGTAAGTAAGGTATCGACTAGATGGGTTATTATACCTATATATATATAACTATATCATAACTATATAACTATATAACCTATACATATACATATACCTATATATATACCTATATATACCTATATATATATATATACCTATATATTTCCATTGATCGTTATGGAAGTTTCCGTCGAGCGCATAAACATAACCGGGGTACCTATTTTTAGCTCTAAAGAGTGATACGGAAGACCTGATAATTCTATAGAATTTAGTAACTCGACGGGAAAAGTAATTTCATTTACACCGGAGGTGACGGTATCTATGGATATATACTTCTAGATGAACCGCTACAACGCGCTAGTATTTTATCTTTTATCGCTTTAAATTTAAGATTCGTCTTACTTACATATATATATATATATATATATATATATATATATATATATTCTAGAGTATATTCTATAGAATAGTACGTTCGCTTATCCATTCGGGATCTCGTAAGCGTTCGTCATCGCTATATACGGCCGCGAGTAATTGCGATTCGGATAATACATCGCGACCTATCTCGCTAGGTATAAGTATTTCATTATTATTATCGTAACGTAGTTAACCTTCTCGTAATTCGTTTAGAAATCGCGCGAAATTCGATTGTTCATCGTTATCGGATAGGGCGCGCTGAACTCTCATATTGGTTTTTAATTTCATAACCTCGAGGTTATATGACGCTAGGCCAAATATAAGACCGCTTAATCGTGGCGGCGTTAACGGTATCCGCTCTATGCCCTCTGATTATGATCGGTAATATTTGTCTGAAATCGCGACTCATTAAGATCGGTTTACCACCGAATAGCGTATCGTTATTCAGAATATCTTTATAACTAAAATATAACGCGTGAATATTCTGCAGATGCACATGTGCTGAAGTATAGGCGCTTCATCTATGATATTAGCTTTAGATAATCCGATAGCTATAGCCTTAGGCGAAGATCTAGATAGCGCGCAAGACGGGATATCTTTATTGATAATATTTAACGGTACATTAAACGTGGAATGTACCGTTTTACCTCGCGTTAATAGCGTCGCGGCTTTACCGCTAGAAGCCGTAGCTAGAATGTCGCTTCTATTAAGTCGCACGTAACCTAGAATGAAGTTCAGTAGGAATATTTTGCCCGTTCCTCCGGGAGCATCTAAAAAGAAAACGCCTCCGTTTCCGGCGTCGATCAGTTCCAGAAACTTGTCGAACACTTTCTTTTATTCTACATTTAGATCATCTATATATAGTATACTATAGTAGGTTCTATAGTAGTATAGTAGTAGGTTATATAGTACTATAGTAGTAGGTTCGTTATCGATCTGTTGATTAGCTAGTATACTATAAATATATTCATGAATGATAACGCGTAATTTTCTATAATATCGATTGCTAATGCTTCTAAAGGAAACGCATGTAAATCTCCAACGATATTCCTAGTATGATGAGTTATTAGCGCTAATCATTCGAGCTCGATCATAGTTGGCGGACCGATATGTGATCTATTCATCCACATCCAAACACTTCCCAGAGATCTGTCGGGTCTTTCGGTTCGCAGTGATATAGAATTACGGCGAAAAGCATACGTATGCATATGCGTATGCGTGTATGCGTGTATATCGGTTATTAGCTTCTATTAGCTTCTATTAGCTTCTATTAGCTTCTATTAGCTTCTATTAGCTTCTATTGGCGCTCTGCGTGTATAATCATCGTTATCCTGAATAAACCTGTAGCGTTAGCGGCTAATGCAAATGTTGTGTACGCTTCTCGAGTCGAGAAAACGTTTAGAACATTTACGGCCGTAAAGGGGCGTAACTCCGGTAACATATAGTAATAATATTCCTCAAGTAGAACGATTCTCCTGCTCTCGGTGAACTTATACCAGGGAGAACTTATACCTTATGCCTTATACCTTGAACGTATACCTCCCTGCTTATACTTATTCTACCTATAGTTCACCTAACTTTGCCGTACGTTTTCTCGCGAACCATTTTTTCATGCGCGTATCCCAAACGTAGTTCGTCGGCATATCGGCGTAAATTAGATTCGAAGCGGAAGCGGTCGTTGAACATAAGTCTAAGAATTTGGTTAATTTAGTGGGCGGTTGTATTGTGTATTTTTTATCTGTATTATGTGATATTAATTTAAATTAATTATTTATAAATTGAACTTTAAAAATATATTTGCATACTTTGTTATACTATAGTACTTCGATATAATACTATATATAGTATCCAATGTACATTTAGCTTTAGCTATATTAAAACACTTTCTTTTGTATAAGCTGTTCTATGCTGTATTCATTAGCAATTCCTATTTTATTAAATGATATTTTTTTAATTTAAATGCATTTCTGATTAATATCGAAACTAAAATCTAGTATAATTTGCATCGGTCTATTTTTAGATAAATTTATTATATCATTTTTATCAAATTTACCAATTCTACGGAATCTATTTATTTTTATATTTTTATTTTTATCAGATACTTATCTATAATATTTGATATTGATTGAAATTCAGAATTTTATTTAGAATATGTGTCATTAAATATATGTTCTTTTATATTGTAAAGAATACAAGTTATATATATATATATATATATACACGAATATATACAGTTTAAACTGTACAATGTACACTATAAACACTGTAAACTGTACAGTGTGCAGTAGACCGGTTCGTACTAAATTCTTTTTCGCAATTTTAAAAACCTTCACATCTGTGATAATTATGTATGCTATGATGAATAAGTGTTTACAATTTTAGACCTTTATCTTAAATATTGTTATGTCACGAGACCTTTTTATTTTAACATTGAATACATACAAAAGTTAACATGGGGAGATATAGAAATAAGTTTTATTCAATTTTTATAAAATTGGATGATTTTTTTTAAGCCAACTATGAATATATCCTAGAAACATATATAACAAGTAGTATTAACAGTACAACATATTTTTCATAACAATCTAGATGCCCAAATTTTATAAAATAATTGTAGTCAAAAAAAATATCTAAAAATCGTATAATTTAATATAAATAAATTATTACAATTTAATTTAAAAAATTAAAATATATAATTTATAGATAATAATAATAAAATTCAAATTAATTATTAAAAAATTAAAAATTATTTTTAGAAAAAAAATTAACATCATTTTTAAATTTTGTTGGATTTTTATTTGAAATATGAAATACAAAATAAGTTTACATGTTTTTTAATTTTTTTAATTATATTTGTATAAAGGACATTTATATCTAACTTATATCCACAATTCAATACAATCTGATAACTCAAATTTATGTAAAGTACAATTATATATATTAATTTTTTAAAATTAATTATTTTTTTGAATTATTTTGAAATAAATACTTTGTAAAATGGTGTATTTTCTCGAGTTTTAGGAGACATTAATATTGGTAATTTGTAGATATAAACATGAAATATAGATATTATATTAATAAAAAATATAAATAATGGTATATATTATATTAATTCATTAAATATAATACAAATACATAATTAATATTAAATATTAATTTAAATATTTGTAAACATCAAAGATAATAAGATGGTGTCATTACTATTATACATGGAATATTATAGATTTTATCTTAAAATAATAATTTATATTTCAAACTTTAAATGCTTCGTGACCAAAGGTAACTATTTTTTTATAAAAATTATTAACACATATTATACTAAAATATAGATATGTATTATATTTTATATGAAGGATTAAACATTGAATCGAACGAACCGGTCTAGTGTGCAGTGTACATTATATACAGTGTACATACAGTGAACATTATTTATACATATATAGGCGTGCATATATATATATATGTAAATGCCTATAGGCATATAGTCATATATGCATGTAAATGTGTGTATACAGTGTACACTAGAGTGATCTATATATACATCATCGATATAACAATGTGCACTGCACATGCATGCGTAAGTGAATGAATACATACATATATGTACATATATATATATATATATATATATATATATATATATATGTACAACATTAACGTATTCACAAAGACCCTATAAGATCGTAAACATCGTATACTATGTACGGCTTACATTCTACAGTAGCATATACGTCATCATTGAATTCACACACACACACACACACACACACACACACACACACACACACACTCACACTCACACACACGCACACACACACACACACATCTGCGACGTTCGTGGTTCGCGAGCCGAGTGTATTAATATAGACACGTCACGTGACTTAGATTACAGAGTGGTTTTGCCGAGTCACGTGTCCGGCGTCGCTAACACGTGACTCGGTATCGTGATTATCACGTGGTGCTATATTACGAACGCGCTCATTAGGCGCCGCGTGTCGCCACTGTCTATATATACGGGTGTCACCCGACGGATTTACTAATCCTCGTCCGTCCTTCGACTATAGTGAATGCCCTTCAACTGTACTATAGTACACTCACCAGTACCGTGTATACACTCTCGATGCCTACAAGTATAGAAGTCGTACAGTAGCGAGTACCGAAAAGGAACACCGTGCGTCATATCTATAAATAGAACGGTACAGTCACGCCCCTTCGATGGAAGTCGTAACCGCTGCGGCCGATAGAGGGGCCTACACACTCGGTTCCAAGTACGCCAGCGAAGAGTCGGTGCTAGGCAACGAGCTGTCCATAACCCACGTGCTAACCCTGCTGATATCCGGCGTCGGTTTGGCCGGCAACGTACTCGCCGTAGCGGTTTTGCGACGTAGCCGAAACATCCGGGTCCAGTTGTCCAGTCCACTGTTGGTGAGTCAGAGCGTCGCCGACGGAGCCACGTGTCTACTATCGGTGGTGATGGTGGTCAGCGCCCGATACACTACCGACGTGGGTTACGACCCGAACAGTGTGGCGGATCGTTTGTTTTGCTGGTTCTGGTTGAGTGATTTCTGGCTGTACGCCTCCATGACTATCTCGGCTACTAACCTGGCAGCGCTGTCACTCGAGAGGGCCATTAGCGTCGCTTCACCGATATTTCACCGTACTTACGTTACAGCTACCACTGTTGTTTACCTGGTTAGCGCATGAGCAGCTAAACTTTGCGCTCATTGGCTAACGTATATACATATATATATATATATATATATATATATATATATATGTATACTTTCGAAAAGTGTAATATTATCAAAGATTTTGCAAAGCAAATTCCATAGAACATTATTTGATATATATATATATATATATATAAGTACAAGCTAATTTGTATTGAATGTAATTTAATAGATCATTTAAACCACGTCGAACCTAACATTATTTCAAATGGAGATACTAGTGCTGCTTGCAGCGGCGTGGTTCATTATTAATTACGTTGCTTAGATATGGGATACGGAGTTCCATAAATGTGATAGATTACTCCATATAAATATGAAATATATAGTAAATATTAATAGTTTAATAAAAAAGATGGTTTAAAATTATCCGTATAAAAGAAAATAAAAATATAGTTTATTTATTTCTAAATATACTATATATATATATATATATATATACTATAATATATACTAATATATTAGCATTATTTTGTTAATAGCTAGGAAGATGTGCTACTTATAAGTGTAGTAGCGCTATAAAGTCGTATAGGAGTATAATAACGACGTGTAAACGTGATCATTATCATTAATAATGCATACATGCACTTAGAATACTGCAGCGGCTGGAGGTTAATGGAGCTTATCGTAGACCAACGTCTACATTTTAGTAATGTATAGCCTCATATAGTTAGCATCGCTTAGTTAGCATCGTATAGTTAGCATATGTTACACGATTAGTAGTGATTACATTAATGAGGTACTTCTACAGCAGCTAATTATTGTACAAATACCAGTTGTTTATATATATATATAGAGTATATATATAGAGTATTATATTATATAGAGTACTATAGTACTCTATAGTACTCTATATATAGAGTATTATCAAGGACATTGTCCTTGGTATTATACTCTACATGTAGATTCTACATTATCAACACTCTGAAGAGTGTTAATAATTATATTTCTAATTTGTATTGCTAAATACCTATAGTGTATTGTATGTACGTTAATAGGTTATTACGGCATGTGCGACCTCTGTTCTATAAATAGATTTGTATATGTATTTAATAGAAAAAATAGTACACTCTTTTTTCTACCATGGTCTACTAAACGTGTATAACTTTTTGTTCTTATACTTATTTAATACGGTTATATTAACGTAATTATATATATTATATATATATCTATAATAATTGCATTTTTATAGAATACATAATAGAAAATATTTAATATAAATTATGTTCAACTAATATATTATTATTATTTTGAAATTAAAATTAAGTTATTAAAAAAGTTAAATTTAAATGTTAAAAATTAAATTAAATGATAAAATTATGAATATTTAAAAATTATACATATCATTAAACTTAAAAAATGCAAATATTATGTAATTATATATAATTTAAATTGTCTGAAAATTTCAGTTCATTTAAAGCATTATTGAAGGACTTAATTACTCATTTTTTAATGAGTGAAATTAGTAAAAATAATTATTCTGAGTAAATTGATTCTAAAGATTTACAATATAATTATGAAAAATGTATGAAATATATATATACACAGATGATAACTTATCACATTATGTTACTATGAATAAAGAGTCATCTATGCATATTGATTACTTAAATTTATATATCATATTATTTATTTTAGTTTTTAAAATTCTAAAAACGATCTCATATTAATAAAATTATGATTATTAAATTTAATTAATTTCTTTAAATATTATTATTATAATTATTTAAATTATATACTTTTAAACATATTTATTTCATAGTTATATGTTATGTAAAATGATGTATATATCATTTTAAAGATAAATGTAAATATTTAATAATATTTAATAACAACATATTTTAAACACACTTTTTTTCTTCTCAATTTCAGAGGCGTCCAACCCTTAATGAGAGCATCAACATATTTAAAATGTCGTTCGCGACTTTATATAAATTGAATAATGTTTACTTTGTAATCTGTAATAAGTATATATTATTTTACATATATTAATATATGTAATAATACAAATTGTAAATGAAATAAACCAGAATAATATATATTTATATTTATAATTATATATATATATATATATATCATATATTATTATATAACAAACACCTACTAATGAAATGATTATTACTTTACATATGTAATAATAGTAAAATACTAATTTTATATGTTAATGATATTATAGTAAATTTGAAAAGCAAATTATATAAAGACCAAATTTACTATGAAAAAAACCCGAGCTTTTTTTCACGCAAAGATAATGCAATACAAAATAATAATAAATAATATAATGAAACATAAATGTATATCAAATTCTAAATGTTATGTCAACAAATAGTTTGTTTTCAATACAGATGTCTAGTTTATTTTAAAAGATGAAACAGATTTTATTTATTTATTATTTAATGACACTTTTATATATTAACGGCAGTTCATCGTGATCTATTTTAATAGATAACAATTCGTGTTGATTATATTTTATAATTCTATATATTCTATATATATACTATAGTTGGAATTAAATTATTTTAGTTTATATAGGTTGAAAATAATAAATGTATAGGCTGTACCCTATATATAGGTATACCTATATGTATATATATATATATATATATATATATATATATGTATACCTGTTATTAAATGGCTATTTTTATAATATGTAATTATTAATAGATCATAGGATTTTGTATATACAATCAAGATTATATATGTTATTATTAAATGTTTATGATAGGCTATGATTCATAATATATTATACTATAGTGCTGTCACATTTTCTAAAAAAAAGTAAGTCTCAGTATCGTATCAGTATCATTTGACAGCTGTATCAGTATCATTTGGCAGCGGTCTCAGTATCGTATTAGTATCATTTAACAAAGTATCAGTATCGTATCAGCATCGTTTGACATCAGTATTAGTATGTCATAATTCTGATGTAACAAGAGGATAAAACATAACTGGACAATACCGAAATACGGAAATATTCCTTCATATATTTACATATACTGGATATTCTTAGCACTCATCTGTTCTATGAAATGGTCTAATTTACTAATATGTATCTTAAATGTTATTTCAATTATAATATAGTATTTGATATGTTATATATATATATATTTATATATATATATATATATATATATATATATATATTGATATGCTAAAATACATAACAATTTATCCACTTATTGATTATTTTTTGTTATAATTACAATAATAAAATGTATATTATATTATATTACAATAGATCTATTGTACCTCGAGGTATCTGTATTTATCTGTATTATTATGTTGATATTAGCGCGAATACATTTAAATGGATGCTATTTTGATTGACAGTGGCGCGAATACATACCATCTATATAAATAATCTTTATATCGATGATATATACGAAGAGACGCTATATTAATATAACTTTATTGAAATTGGCACGAATATATAAATACAAATGTCAACATTAATAAAAGACAATTTCCATGACCATGGAAACCATGCATTGGAAAAGTATTTTAAATATACAATAACAAAAATTCGAAAGAGCCAGATATTAATATTTAAAGTCCGAAATAGTCCGAGTTTAATATTTACAACAGAAATCAACAACTCGGCATTTTGTAACACAACATAAATCAACAGCTCGGATGTAAATGGTTAAAGTCCGAACCGAATCCGATATATCATACATGATACTGTAGCCGTCCGGTAACAATGATCTTAATCCGGAACCGTGTCCGGATGATAACACTAATTCATATATATATATATATATATATTTTCAAATTATAGTATTTTCCAGAATTTTTTGACCTCTCATCATTTTTTACACAATCGCTATATTTGATAAATTTATATTATATATAATAACAATTCATTAATCACTATATATATAAATTTGACTGAAAATAATACTATCATGGAATTTCTTTAATTTTGTTGAAAATTATCAATAAATGACCATTTTTTCTGTGGATTGGTACCTCTACAAATTTTAAGTTTTTTTAATTTGTTTTTCTATCTCATCATAAGATGTTATATTTTAAATTTATACGTATTATAAATTTAAAAGTGAGCTAAGTTTTAGAAAAATTGTATATATATAACAATTTTATTTTAATGTTCAAATTAATTATACAATAATTAATATTGTAATTAGAGATACTTTAGATAATATGTACTATATAGTAATGTAATCCATTAGAAGATTATAGTATTTATGAAAAAGATTCATCTGAATTATAAAATTTAAATAATGATTAGACAATGATTAGATATATATATATATTGTTATTGTTATTGTTATTTTTATTTGGTGGAGTCCTTTCATCCCATCCAGGAACTTAGATGAAGTTTTCACTTATAACCATATATGGCTCTAATGTCCCTTCGAAGCCGCTCTCATGTTAAGGCATCCATGGTTTTAACGAAAGCCGATCATTTATTTATACACAATTATGTTATAATTAATTATATAAGATCACTTCTAAATAATATGTTAAGACCCATTTTATCAAATTAATTAATGTTCCGGACGAGGGTCGAACCCATGTCCTACTGCTTGTGTGTCTGACGCCTTAGCCACTGAGCCACACAGGCAGTTTTATTAGAAATATTTAGATATATTAGATATATATATTATACAATTTAAATAATGATTAGAAAATGATTAGATATATATATATTTATATATATATATATTATGAATAAAATGAAATAAAAAATAAATATTTATAGGAAAAATATATGAATATTATATATATTATGAAAAAATATAAAATAAAATTAATATATATATGAAAAAATAAAAATAATAGACGATCTGTTCTTTGATCAGTAATGAATGAAACCTCAATAGGAGGGATTCTATTTGGTTTTATACATGTAGGGGAAAGTCTCCGATTACCGATCCCTAAATGATTATTTGTAATAAATTATTCAATATTAAATATATTTATTTGAAATTTTGTAATTAGTGTAATATTATGGCAATGAATAATGTGGCTATTTTAAATTTTTGATATAATTATATTTATAAGAATAAATAGGGTGGTCGGTAATCGTATACATATGCCTAATACCGACCCCTTCTCCTATTACAGACCTCCTAAAATAATCGTTGTATAAATATTTGTAGTATTATAATATCCAATAAAAATAGTAGATATACATAAATATTATAATTAATTATAACATGCACACAATTTATTTTTTATTGAATTTATGTTTTAATAGTAATATTAAATTTAAATTTAAATTTTATAGTAATTATATTAAAATAGTGTATATTATTATTTAATATTTATTTATTAATCAGTTTGTACTTAATCAACTGGACTCATATATCCTAAATCTATATAAATGATACATAAACAACTTACGACATATTTTAAAGTAAAATACGGATATATTTTTATTGGATATTATAAATCACATGGGGTCGTTATTAGGGTAATTTAGGGGGTCGATAAAAGGAAAATAATATGGGTTGCTATAATTAAGATATATTGGTTAATAGTTATTCAAATTAAATTATTTTTATAATAGTTATAAATATTTTATTGATCTACAATACTATGTTCAGTATTAAGTTTTCTTTTAAATAATAAGTATTTACAATGATTTAAAAAAAGTTATTATTCAAATATTTAAAAAGTAAAAACAGAATATTACATTTTATAAAATAAAAATTGTAGGATTAAATATTAAAAAAAAAAAAATACTTATTCATATTTATAATTAAATTACTAACAGTTCGTGTATATATTATTTGTTGATATCTCTTATAGTTACTGAGATACGAGAGGGGGTCGGTATTAGGAGGGGGTCGGTAATCGGAGACTTTCCCATACTCACTTTGAAAACTAAGTTGACAAAATTAATACCCTGGGGAACAGATAATATCTATAAAAACTGTAATATACTACACGAAGCATCGCGACATAAATCAACGGACACCAGAAAATGTCAGAAATGTCAACGAAGCTCAAAAGTAGCTTGTACAATCGTATGAGAAGGAAAAAACATATTACGTTCAGAATAAAATAAGTGAAATTAAAAAATCGGAGACTTTCCCCTACATTTATTTAAACACTGACAAGTACAAATGTCGACAAAAGACGATTGTATTTTGATACGTGTTGTTCTCAATATGTTTTAAATTTGCCCTCTTTTTACTTTTCCTTAAAGTTTTCATTATATCTATAGATATCGGGATAACTTTACATAAGCTACAGCTTTACTCGCTATGTGAGGCAAAGAGGCCGAATGACAAATATAAATTATTTGTTTATTAGTTGCATTCAAAGCTCCACATTATATAGTTAAATGTTGAGATACTTCTAGAAAATGACGTTAAACATCTAAATATGTTGGTAGTTGAAGTTTGCGCATTAGCCTTCTATTAAAGATAGCACCATGAATATGTAGATCTGTTATACGTTTATAACCTATGGGTTAAATTAGAAATACGATTATAAAAATTTAAATAAATTTCACTTTATAAATATAAACACTACAATCGCACACGCGTAGCAACATTTCGATATTATTACGATGCTAATTATAATTTGTTGGTGCTTTAAAACCTCGGTCGCATCGCCAATAGCGAACCAACATATATGGTTATCATAACAATAGTGGCAGGTAGGGGCGCTGCAACAGAGTGGGGGGACGAGGTGATATGTCCCCCCACTTTAAAATCTAGGGGGACATCCTACATGTTGGTCCCCGTCTACTGTTACCACTACATTTATTTTGATTTATTGATCCCCCTACATATACACCATCGTTTCAGCGCCCTAGTATCTGAAACATCGTATCTATAGATTCTACTACGAAGCGGTATTATTGTTATTGTTATTTTTATTTGGTGGAGTCCTCTCATCCCATCCAGGAACTTAGATGAAGTTTTCACTTATAACCATATATGGCTCTAATGTCCCTTCGAAGCCGCTTTCATGTTAAGGCATCCATGCTTTTAACGAGAGCCGATCATTTATTTATACACAATTATATAAGATCACTTCTAAATAATATTTTAAGACCCATTTTATAAAATTAATTAATGGTCCGGACGAGGCTCGAACTCGTTTCCTACTGCTTGTGTGTCTGACGCCTTAGCCACTGAGCCACACAGGCAGTTCAAATATATACATAAGTAACTCGTTATAATGGTTATGCCTACACACTACGGTGGATACTATTGTAGGCCATAGTACACCATAGTCGGCGTTATACATACATTATATATGTAACCTCTTATAAGAGGTTTTAAATGGCATTTATTGATCACACACACATATATATGTTATTAATAATTAATAATTACTAAAACCCGACATCGTGTGATACATATGACGAATGTGAGACACGCGATACATCCTACATTGTATGTCGTACATATATGTATACCTATAGGGAGGTGGAAGGGTAACAATGGCTTTAAACATACGTAATCATATTTAGGTAAAGTAATCATTAATAATTATTTACTATAAATATCGAATAAGAATTTTCTAATAATAGTTGAAATATATTAATTAGAATATTCTATAATCTATAGATTACAAGATAATATTTGAGTAAAGGATAGTACATTAGGGATTAATTCATTAGTCATAAGACTAAATTAATACATTCATATATATATAGTATGAATGAATGAATGAAATAAGTTTATAGACAAAGTCTAAGGAGGATCAATGAAAGTGATAAGATTTATTAATAAATTGGTTTAAACCAATTGGTTCGATACCCCCTGACAGTATGTGCAGTGCCATATATCATCATATTTATTTGATGATATATATAAAACAAAACATAATAAAATAATAATTCAAATTCATTTTTAAAAATAAAAATAAAATAAATGAGTAGGGGTACCCTTATAAGAAAATATATAATTAAGAACAAATTATTTTTTTATAAAAGATTAGAATTAATTTGAAAAAAAACATTATACATTTACTAAACTTAATTAGCAACAATGATGTATCGAATCCTGGAAGAATTAAAGTGGTGACAAATGATACATATATATGAGGACTATATAACTATGGTCGATAAATCGCGAGAATATCGTGCTAACTATATATAATCACTTATTTTATACTAAAGCTATTATATGCAACGTTATTTGTGACTTATTTCTATCATTAATGATCCACGACAGACGATTATGTCATTGATTGTTATTAAAATAATTGTGATAAAGGTTCAGGTCCCCGTTGATGATGTAATAGATTTGATCAAATGCCACAGTGGATCGTAATATTATATAATACATTTATAGTAATAGCATAACATGTAAGTGAAAACTACTAACCGTTCATGTTAACGCATGAATACCGACATTCACAGACGAGGACATAATTGATTCATACGTAAGTAAGTACTTACAATAGTTAATGCACTGTATACAGTATATATAATGTATATATATATACATACTAATATGTATATGTTCATATATATATATCTTATAGGAAGGTTTGTACATTTTATAAGAAAAAAGGGTATAGGTAAAACAATATCAGTAGTTTACATACCCATTAAACAATATCATAGTTATTATTTACCTGGTATACCAGTTCTATAGAATAATATATATAGCATTTTGTTAACTTATATATATATATATATATATATATATATATATATATATATATATGTTATTATACTCATGCCGAAGTGGACAATTTTTCTACAACAGTTGATATTACCACATTTAAATTGCACTGTAAATGTACAGTTACATTTACTATTAATAGCCTATTGATTACAGATAAAGCAATACATTTTCTGCTAAAAGAATAGTACTAAATATTTATCGTAATCTATAGATTACCATACTTATGCTTATAAAGAGGGCAGTCCTCATTAAAAGGGGTAACACATATATTAATATATTGTATACTACAATTGTAGTGTGAATATGTTTGATAAAATCATTATAAATAATAGTTATAGAATATATTTATATATGCCGCATTCTTATAATGTCAGTAATTATATATAATTAT
Organism: Osedax fenrisi; assembly: GCA_964019155.1. Taxonomy (NCBI): domain Eukaryota; kingdom Metazoa; phylum Annelida; class Polychaeta; order Sabellida; family Siboglinidae; genus Osedax; species Osedax fenrisi. The sequence continues at coordinate 95,980,077 of OZ025240.1, forward strand.
GTATTTATATATATATAATTATATACAATAAAAATATACTTTATAGATGTATATAATATCACAGATAAATATATATATATATAATATATAAATATAATATATATATTATATATATAAATAAATTTACTAAAAATAATTTCAAGCGATTTTCTTTAAAACAAAAACAAAAGTAAAGTGAATACTAATAGTAACATAACATTATTTTAATTATTTTAATGACATTTTAGATATAATTTTAGCTATCTAATAAATGATTAAATTCCATTAATAATTATGTATAACGACGTAGGAGTAGTGATTAATACAAATTGTATTATACAATTATAGAACATTCTAATTTAAATATTTTTATATAACTATTATTTGGTCATTATTATTAAATAATTCTTATTCGATATTTATAGTAAATCATAAATAAATGATGATTAATTAAATATAATTATATAATGTTCTTATATAATGTCGGTGTTACCTGAACCCTCCTTAAATATGTACGACATATCTGTCGTGTACAACACATATGTCGTTGTATACAATATGTTTACAACGTGTTTTGTTAATTATTAATTATTAATAACACACATACGCGTGTATTTGTGATCAATAACCTTAATTAAAAACGACTTCTAATGTATGTATAACGCTGATAATGGTCACTACTGTCTACTAATGTATCTACTTTAGTGGCCTATTTTGTGGCCTACTTTAGTGGCCTACTTTAGTGACCTACTTTAGTGGCCTACTTTAGTGGCCTACTTTAGTGGCCTACTTTAGTGGCCTACTTTAGTGGCCTACTTTAGTGGCCTACTTTAGTGGCCTACTTTAGTGGCCTACTTTAGTGGCCTACTTTAGTGGCATACTTTACCCACTATAAGTGTATTAGCATGCGTGCGTGACAGTCGACAGTAATACAATACCCGCAAGTACATAATCTAGTGTGTGTTTGTATACAAACAACGTATGCTAAACATGCATAGGTGTTCCCTAGGGGGGATGCAACAGGGGGGGGGACAGGGGGATATGCCCCCCCCCCCCCACTTTCAAATCTAGGAGGACCTCCTATGTATTGGTCCCCCCCCCCACTTTCACCACAACATTTATTTTGGTTAATTCCCCTACATACAAATCGTTCCAGCGCCGCCTAGTGAGTGTTCCCTACCTACACGTGACTTGTGACTCACGTGACACATTATACTACGATTATTGTGATGTATATATAAGTATACGTATGTTAAAAGTATACGTATTAATTATATATAAATTATAAATTATGGTAGTAATTGATTATTTCTTTTTTGAATGTACGGGATTTCGTCTTATTCTGTAAGGTTGTTGTGTAGGTATTTATGTGTGTGTGTGTGTTTATGTGTATGTGTGTGGTTTGTGTGTGTTAATCATAGATGTATAGTTTACAACTATAAATCTATGGCGTTAATTTACATACGTACAATAACTGGAAATTTAATTGAAATTTTTCTACAAACATATATATATATATAAATATAATGATTATGATAATACTGTTTATTAGCACTTATCATAGGTTTGACCACCCCTCTTAAACGATAGGTGGTCATCTATAGGTGAATATAACAACATATATATATATATACAGTAAAACATCTCTATAAGAAACCTCTTTATAAGAAAATTGTTCACACATTTGTTTGGAATTCAACCTTTTCCACATTAAAAAACCTCTTTATAAGAAAATCTTATAAGAAAAATATAAGAAAAACCTCTTTATAAGAAACTTATCGTATACAATATATAAAAAATAATTATATATATATATAGAAGTATTGTATATTGATAACAATTATATTATATAAGATATTTTTTTTTCTTACAAATATTTTATATTATATAAATAACTCGAAATGAATTAAAATTTATTAATAATTGTTATTGTATATCCATAAATTTATTAAAATGTATTAAATTAATAAATGTATTCATTTATTTATTTATTTATTCATTTATTCATTTATTTTAATATATTAATTTACTCATTGTTTATTTGTTTATAAAAGTATTTTCCCCTACAGTATTAACTTTAAAAAAAAAACTCTAATCTTTATTATATATAATCTTCATTTTTATTTCGTTTATATAAGGTATTTTTATTTTCAGTATTACAATTTTTAATACATTTATTCTTCTTCTTTTTATTCATTTATTTTAATATATTTATGTACTCATTGTTTATTTGTTTATATAAGTATTTTCCCCTACAGTATTAACTTTAAAAAAAAAAAAAAATCTTTAATTTTCATTATATATAATCTTCATTTTTATTTCGTTTATATAAGGTATTTTTTATTTTCAGTATTACAATTTTTAATAAATGTATTCTTCTTCTTTTTATTTATTTATTCATTTATTTTAATATATTTATTACATATTCTTTATTTGTTTATAAAAAGTATTTTCTCCTACAGTATTAATTTTTTTTAAATAATCTCTAATTTTAATTTTTATTATATATAATCTTCATATTTTATTTCGCCTATATAAGGTATTTTTTCTTTTCAGTATTGATTGATAATTTATTTAAGCAAATACATAGCCGAAAATATAATCGAAAGTATAAAGTATAAATATTTGCTAACGATAACATACGTTATAGAAATAAACAAAGAATAATACGAAATTAAAAAATGAAGGAAATTAAAACGTTTTACAGTTACCGTAAAAATAAACGAAAAACAATCGAAAGTAGAAATAAATCATATAGTAAAAATAAACGAAAAATGATCAAAATAGAAATAAAAGATAGCGTAAAAATAATCGAAAATAGAAATAAAATACATTATTTTGTAAGTGGCATCGAAATATTCAATTTCTACTTTAACTTTATAGAATTCTTCATCTTGTACCCTGTTTTAGTAATACATTATTAGTTATATAATTTAATATTTAAATGTTAAATTTTAAATGTTAAATTTTAAATATATTATAAACAGAACATATTAAAAATCAAATAAACCAATAATAGAATGAAACAAACAAATAATGTAATACTTACCAAAATCTGTAATAATAGTAGGTACTTTATTAATTTATATTTTAATTGTATAATAAATTTGTATTTTAATTGTATAATAAATTTGAAACATATATATATATATAAACAGAACAAGTTACAAATAAAATAAACCAATATACCTATACAAAAACAGTTAATAACAAAACATACCAATAATATTACGAAACAAAATAATATAATACTTATCACTATAATCTGAAATAATAGAAAATTATTAATATTGTATTTTAGTAATATAATACATTTGAAACATATTTACAAAATATATATAAAACAAACATATAATACCGAACAAACAAAAGTAAAATAATACTTCACACTTTATCTGTAATAATAATGAATTATTAATTTTATAGTATATTTGAAATATAGATATAAAAAATCCGAATTTTCTATAACAAAAATATATATAAAACAAACATATAATACAGAACAAACAAAAATAAAATAATACTTCCCACTTTATCTGTAATAATAATGAATTATTAATTTTATATTATAATATATTTGAAATATATATATAAAAACCTAAATTTTCTATAACAAAAACACATTAAAAAAAACAGAAGAGATAATGCAATAATTTAGATACAAAATGAAACATAAATCAATATAAAATTATAAATTTCTGTTAAAAAAAAGTAGTTTGTCGAAACAGATTTTGTTTATTTTATTTTTAAAAGATGAAACAGATACAGATTTTATTATATCATTATTTAATGAATTCCATATATTAACTGATCTATTATTAATTATATTTTTAATTGTATTATCATAATTATGTATTACATTTAATTTTTTACAATTACCTCTATAGAGTTACAATTATTCGAAATGTTAAGAATATCAGATATATTTATATCTGTATAATTATTTGAAATTTTAAAAATTGTAGTTAGATCTATTTTTAACCTTCTAAGTTCAAGTGAATCTAATTTAAAATATACCAATCTCTCTATATATGATTTATAATTAATATTTGATGAATTTGTATATCCTACGCATCTTGTAATTAATCGTCTAGTAAATAATCTTTGCACTCTTTCAATTTGGTCTATGAGACTACGAAATTTACTAACCTTTGAAAAAGGTGACCAAATTATGGATGCATATTCTAAAATTGGTCTGCAATAAATTTTATATGCATTTAATAATGCTCTAGGGGATTTTGTAGTAATGCATCTAAAAATTGAATTCAAAGAAAAATGAGCTTTTTTACAAATATAATCAATATGTTTATTAAATAAAAGGTTATTTTCAAATATTATTCCTAAATCTTTATATAAAGTAACGTTTTCTAATTGAATATTATTTATAACATATTTTGATGGAGTAACCTTCCCTAATGTCATAACTGCACATTTTGATAATGAAATATTTAATTGCCATTTATTTACCCATTGTGAAAATAAATTTAAATTATTTTGTAAAAGAAATCTTTCACTCTCAGATGCGTATGAAAAATATATTTTTGTATCATCGGCAAATAAATCAATATGAATTTTTGAAGAGAATATACTAGGAAGATCATTAATATATAATAAAAATAAAATTGGACCTAAAACCGATCCTTGTGGTACTCCAGATTTTACAATAGAAATATTTGAAAAAGAATTTTCAACCCGTGTAATTTGAGATCTATTCGATAAAAAATTATAAAACCATTTTATTATTTTATTAGATATACCGTATGATTTTAATTTAAATAGTAGTTTTTCATGAGAAACAACATCAAAAGCTTTTGCAAAATCAATATATATTATATCTACACATTTTTTATTATTCAATTCATTATACCAAAATTTTAAACATTTTGTTAATTGTAATTCTGTGGATTTTCCACTTATAAAACCATATTGATATTTTGTTAATAAATTATTAGATTTTAAATAAAAAATTAATTGTTTAGAAATAATACGTTCTAATACTCTACACATTACACATGTTATTGAAATAGGCCTATAGTTATTTGAATTTGATGTTAATTTGATTAAAAATTGGTGTGATTATAGATTTTTTCCAAATTTTCGGTATATTACCCGATAATAAAGATGAATTAAAAATAATATATAAAGGCCTACATAATTCATTAGATAATAATTTTAATATAGAAGATGGTACCCCATCAGTTCCGAAAGTATGTGTAATTTTTAATCTATTTAAAAATATTTTAATTATTTCAAGATTTAAATCAATATTATCAAATTTTTGTTTAGTTAAATTATAAAATTCGGGTAAATTTCCATTATCATTTTGTTGAATTGAACTAAAATATGAATTTAACGTATTTGCTTTGTCGAGATCTGAAAATAAAATATTATTATTTGATATATCAATTAGAGGAGATACTCGAGATTTTAAATTTTGTCTTTTTTTCATAAATTTATAAAACTTTAATTTATTTTTTGAATTAATTGCATTAATCTCTCTCTTAAAATTTAAAGATTCTAATTCCTTGGATAATTTTTTTTTTTGCTTCTATCCAATTATATTTATATTGTAAATTAGTTTTAGATTTTCGAAATAATTTTTTTACTTGCTTCTTCAATTTCAATATATTCTTCGGAAGTACCTGTTTTATTGTATTATTTATATTAGGAATATGTGATATAAATAATTTATTTAGAACATTATTAAAATATTCTACTTTTTGATCGATATTATAATCATTTGAATTTAGATATTCCCAATTAAATCTAGAAAGATGATATTTAATCAATTTTATATTAGCATTATTGAAATCAAAATTGTTTGATTTTAAAATCTGTTTACATGGGTATTTTTCAATATTGACATTAAATGAAACAGAATAGTGGTCACTTATATTTTTGTATAATCCGAAATAGTCTCCAATATTTATATTAGATAGTAATTGTTTTTCATTAGTAAAAAGTAAATCAATTATATTATTATTACGAGTTGGCTTATTTATTAATTGTGAAAATGAATTTTTAATAATCGAATCGTAAAGTAATGCATAACTTTTTGAGTAACTAGGAAATGTATATTCTTTCCAATTAAAATTTGGTAAATTAAAATCTCCTATAATTATAGATGAATTCTAATTTTGTTGGGTTATATCAAATAATTTACATATCTGTTCATGAGAAACTTCATTACAATTTGGAGGTCTATAGACACATATAATATTAAATGGAATTTTTGAATTAATTTTTAAATGTATATATTGAACATCTATGTGTGAAATAAAATTTCTTACAGGACATAAACTAGATTTACAAAATATCGCAACACCTCCTCTATGAATTAATTTATCGTATCTAAATAGTGTATAATTTTTTCCACCGATTAAATATAGAGAATCTCTATCATCTACCGTTAAGAATGTTTCAACTAAACATATAATGTCATATTTATTAGATGAAAGTAAAAATTCCAAAAAATTCATTTTATTTCTAATACTACGAGCATTAGCGTAATATATATTTAAATTGTTATTTTTAATATTTTCATCTTTATTGCCGGTTAGTCATCTAGAACCTGTATTTTTATTTTTATTTTTATTAATAATGGAATTTTTATAAGTAATATATGACAATTTCCATACACTAAAATTATCTTCACCAATTGACATATTCCAGTCAATTTTATTATTTATAATATATCTTAGTTCATAGGAACTACTTCTAGAATTATAAATACATTTGATAATTTTTTTACTTTTAATTAATTTATTTTTAACTACATGGTATAATATCTGATGTCGTTCTAGTGATATTTCATCTAGAGATGTTCTAATGAATGAATTTTGTAGATCTCGTAATTTACATAATCGGTTAACATTTGATAAAATAATTTTTTTTGAGACCACATTATCTAAAATTAATTTTAATTTATTAAATGATAATTGAACTATTGATAATACACACGATTTATTAATATCTACTGTTTTACAAATAATATTTACTAAGTATTTAAAGAAATTAGTTTTATCATTATTAGGAATATTTATATTGTGAATAATTATTTCATTATTGCTATCTATATTATTTTTAATAATATTTACTGATTTTACCAAATTGTCAGTAAAGGTATCAGAATTGGTTACAGTAGAGGTTACATTAGCAGTTACATTAGCGTATGATTTTTGAACAACAATCATATCACTTATTTCAGTGATTTTTGATAGTAACATATTTAATTTTGTTTCTGTGCTATTTATTAAAGTATTAATATTACTATTATCAATAATAGTAGACGATGGTAATGAGTTATTTAAACTAGGTTGATTTATTGGTGTATTATCATTATTATTATTTATACATGTATTACATTTAAATGTAAAATTTGGTGATCTAAATAACTGAATAGCATATTTTGGTGGTGATTTATTAGACCAATTTGTTTTCATAATTTTTGCTTTATATAAGCATTTATAATGGTATTTATTACCACATGAACATGATATATAATTTTCGTTATTAATTTCTAAATTACATGTAATACAATCCATTTTTAATGTAATAAATATATTACAATTATATAGTTTTAGAAATTATATATATTTTTAACAAACTGTTTCCCTATGATTTTAAATTGAACAATTGCCGAATTCGATTTTTCTTGTTTACTAAATAATTTAGCGTTGCGATGTTTCAATTTTCTTATTTTCGAAATCGATTTTAAAACATTATCCTTTAATGTAATGACTACGTAAATATCGAATGTAATTCCGTATAATATAGAGAACAAGTTATCCGAATGTATGTCGAAATTAATTAGTTTTAAAGAAATTTAATTTTTTTTTAATTTGTAGAAATAACGTGTATGCGTTAAATTTATGCGACTTTTAATTTGGTTGCTATGGTTGCTATTGTATTACAGTATTACAATTTTTAATAAATTTATTCTTCTTCTTTTTATTCATTTATTTTAATATATCCATTACACATTGTTTATTTGTTTATAGAAAGTATTTTCCCCTACAGTATTAACTTTTTTTTTCAAATAATCTCTAATTTTCATTTTTATTATATATAATCTTCATGTTTTATTTCGATTATATAAGGTATCGTTCTTTTCAGTATTATAATTTATATATATATATATATATATATAAATAATCATTAATTCAATTATTAATTTAAAAACAAAACAAAATTTAAATCACAAAAAATAATATAATCAAAAATATTATTTTTGTTTTATGTTAGGTATTCAGGTGCAACTCCATTTTTTATTTTTAACAATTTATATATAATGATCTCATACTTTCTCTCTTTTTAGAGAAATTTTAATTTTTTACATTCTTAAATATATTTATATTTTATTTATTTTATGAGAATCTAGACTATCCAAAAATATGATGATTGGGGAAATTCTAGTAAAAACATTAACTTGTTTATTAATGTCCCCGTCATTCCTAGCCTGTTGGAGAGGAATGATAAATCTGATTTATTTATTTATAAATAAATTTTATTTTTATCCTTGAATTTATTAAAATTAATTAATAAATGTTATTGTACAATATACGTATATTAGTGATGTAAATGATGCTCAAATCTAAAGCATGATGCAGTCTCAGTCTCAGTTATCTAAAGTTTCAACTCGGCTCGGGCTCGTTTTGTTAGAGTCTCGGCTTGGCTCGGGCTCGCTTGGCTAGAGTATCGGCTCGGCTCGGGCTCGTTTTTTTTCTCCGAAAATGAAAGATTCGGCTCGGCATCAATAACCAAAAGTCTCGGATCGGTATTATTTACACCACTAGATGAAATTTACATTATTATTCACCGAATCGCGAAGTTGGCGCAGATTATTATTTTTAAATTGATGTAAATGTGAAATATATAAAAATTAGTATTAAAATATAATTTCAAAAAATCTTCATTTCGACTCGGTAATGTTTTGTAAAAGTCTAAACTCGGCTCGGGCTCGTTTGGCTAGAGTCTCGGTTCGGCTCGGGCTCGTTTGGCTATAGCCGATACTCTATAGAGTATCGGCTCGGCTCGGGCTCGTTTTTATTCCGAAAATGAAAGTCTCTGCTCGGCATTAAAAAGCAAAAGTCTCGACTCGGCATCAAAAGCTCGGCATCATTTACATCACTATTGTATATCCATAAATTTATTAAAATTAATTAACAAATGTTATTATATCCTTAAATGTATTGATGATACAATTTATTATATTATACAATTAATTTTTAAATAATAGATTATTATAATATTCATTATATTATATTCATCAATGATGAATCATCATTGATGATTCATAATTTATAATTGCTAATATAAATCTAATAACATTTTAAAATCATTGGAAAAGTAAAAACCTCTTTATAAGAACACCTCTCTATAAGAAAAAAAGTACTGAAAAAAATAGTTTCTTATAGAGAGGTTTTACTGTATATACATATATATATATATATATATATATAGAACGATAACCACAAATAAATAAATAAAATAAATAAATGAGATAAATAAATAAATAAAACGATAAAACAGAACAACTTATAACAATAGTAATGTCGTATGATTAAAATAAGTGAATATATTACATCGATGATATGTAGGCCACGAGGTGTGTAATAAAGGACGGGTGTGAATGGATTGATCTAATAGAGGCAGGGGTAGTTCCATAAGGATGGAGCAGTATAACTGAATGCTCGTTACGGTATTTCAGGTATGAAACACGAGGGCAAGTATTAGCATTAGATCGTAAGGAAGGTAGTGGGCGTCTTAGTGTTAGTAGGCAAGTCGAATAAGGTGAGGAGTATAATATATTGCAGTAGTATTTTTAGTGGGACTCAGTTGGATGTCAGGAGTTGGTGGGATACTGGAATGAGCAAACCGATTATTCGAAAAAAAGGGGCGTATACGTCTATTTGTATCCGTTATTATTATATGTGATTCAATATATATATATATACAATGTATATTATACATATATATATATATATATATATATATATATATATATATATATATATATATATAAACACCCGTAGTGTGAATCACACACATATAAACACACACAATACATATCGAAACATACATCCTATATGTTACAGCCGTGTGGCCATTTAGCAATCGTGTCCAGTGGATATTATCCACCCACCTATCCACCTACAGTGTAGGTCATACACACCTACTTACACACATACACACACATACATAGTACGCTTTACACACACAACTACAGTGTATGCAATATGGGTCCTACATGTTGTGCATCATTTCTTCATATTAAATTTAAACCATATACGAAGACAATTATATATCTACTACCAACAATAGTAGAATAATGGCTCTAAACCTGTCCGCCAGGTGATATTCGTGTGGCTATTCGGATTGGGGGCTGAACTGGCTTTAATGATACCCACCACGGACGTAGTGGACAGTGGCCAGTGCGTAGACTGGGATATATTCCCTTCTTCCCTACATCAGCGCTGGTACGCCATCTTCTACTTCCTGTTGGAGTATCTGCTCTACGTGATCGTAATGGCCGCCAGCTACGTGGTGATATTCATGAAGGTTCTCAGGTTACTCTATAGGTTATTGGTATTTCTATTGTTATTGTTATTGTTATTGTTATTGTTGTTATTATTGTTATTGTTATATATCCTATCCAGGAACTTATAAGTTATAATATATAATCTATGGATGACGTTTTCACTTATAACCATATATGGCTCTAATACCCATTCGAAGCCGCTCTCATGTTAAGGCATCCGTGGTTTTAACGAGAGCCGATCATTTATTTATACATTTTTATATAAGATCACTTCTAAATATTATTTTAAGACCTAATGTAATGATCCGGACTGGGCATGAACCGGCGTCCTACTGTTCGTGTATCTGACGACTTATATAGAGTTAAGGACATCGTCCGCACCACTACAATATATCTTAGTAACCTATAGGTCTTAAATAATAACAACAATTAAATAACCCTAGTAAGTATACTAAATAGAGTTATTGTACATATATGCATACACATATAACTATTCAGATGTAACTGCATACGTGGCTCAATTGGCTAAGGCGCCAGACATACACACATATATATATATATATATATATATATATATATATATATATATATATACATATATCATTATGTATAAACTGTGTAAGTGGTCCACACATATATCGCATGGTAACGTCACATACACATACGTCTACAGGCATCCTCATACACACACACACATAAGCATTGCGATGACCATCGGTTAAGTCGTGGTATTCACGAATGTTCTCGTAGTAATCTATTTATAGAATAGTACTTATAGAGTTATATCTAGAGGTAAATTATCTATAATGCTGGCAGTCCATCACTAACGTTCAACTACAATTTAGTGTATATGTGATTTATAACATTACTATAATATTAGTAATTAACCATTATCCTTAGAACAATTAACATATATTGATTGATTGAATGTTTATTTAGACACTTAAATAAATCATAAATGATTTCTCAAAGGTGTATATAATAGAATACAAATAATAAAAGTAGGTAAACAATAAATACCAATAATAATAATACAATAAAATAGAATAAGCCGTACGGAAATTAATTAATAAAATAATAATGACAAACAATATTAATAATTCAGGTTACCACCTGAGATCAATTGTTGTATATATTTCATGAATGTTTTATGCGATTTTATGGATCTAATATAGGGCGGGAGTGAATTCCATAGCTTAGGACCAATATAACTCAGTGCCCGAGTATTCATTTTTGAGGGACGTAGAATAGGGGTAGATAGAAGGTGAGATGCATGGTTTCTAAGTGATGGAAGGGGAGCTCTTTGTACTAGAGAAGCAGAAATATATGAAGGGCAATTTGAAGAGTATATTGAGGAATGAACAATAGATAATATGCGATAAGCAGAGCGTTTGTTAAATGTGAACCATGGAGATATGTGTTGGTATGAGGAATTAGAGGAATGATCTCGAATACGTAGGTTATATGTTGTACGGATTGATGAACGAATAACTCGATTTAAGGGAGAGATAGATGATAATGGAATATTTATAAGGATTGAGGAACAGTAATCTATGCGTGAGAGTACAAGGGAATTAACTAGAGTTTTAGTAAGAGATACAGTAATTGATTTTCGTATTTTTCTAATTCTAAATAGATGATAATTTGCAGATTTAGTGATGGCAGTAATATGAGGAATGAAGGAAAGTGTAGAATCAAAAAGTTAATAATGTTAAGGGTTAACTTGTTAGGTATACCTTTATTATTTGTAATTTTTATAAAATAAAAATATGACTTTGAATAACCGATTTTTTAATATTTACAATATTACTATTCTATAGTGAATAATAATAGTATTATAATCAAACGATATGCTTCTCACGATATTTGATATGATAATTTCTGCTAGAACATCTATGTTAGTTTTCATGTTACTTACTAATAATCATAACACTCTAAACGCTTCAAACCTTCTCTAATAGTACAGGCACCCGCCTATATAATAGCCCGCTAGGGGGTGATAACTACCCAGCAAACAGTAAGAGCAGCATAATAGCAGCATAACAGCAAACTCTAGAGCCTCAAATGTTTACATTGTGCTATTATGCTGCCATTAAATGTCTATTATGCTGCTATTATGCTGCTATTAATGTGTAATGATATTATGCTGCTGTTATGCTGATGTTATGCTACTATTATGCTGCTATTATAATAATAGCAGCATAATAGCAGCATAATAGACATTTAAAATTAATAGAAGCATAATATCACCATAATAGCAGCATAACAGCAGCATAACAGCAGCATAATATCATTACAAATTAATAGCAGCATAATAGCAGCATAATATACATTTAATAGCAGCATAATAGCACAATGTAAACATTTGAGGCTCTAGAATTTGCTGTTATGCTGCTATTATGCTACTCTTACTGTTTGCTGGGTACCCTGTTAAGAATCACTGAACTAAATCATATATATGTACGTTATAACATAGTTTGCAATGTGTACGGGGTGTTATGCACATATGTGTACCCGATATGCATATATGTTGTTGTTATTGTTATTGTTAATTTAGTGAAGTCCTTTCATCATAACCAGGAACTCAGATTAAGTGTTCACGATACAGGGTATACCACTAAATTAACAATAACGATAACAACGATGGGGTTCTAGAAGTAAAGTAACTGCTATGTATCTTTATCGCATGTTCATATATACAATCATATACATATGGATATATATATATATAAGTATATATATGTATATGTATATCCCACATTGTCCGTGTATATAAATATATATGTGTGTGTGTGTATGTGCATGTGTGTATTTATGTGTGTGTGATTATGTGTGTGTGTGTGTGTGTGTGTGTGTGTGTGTGTGTGTGTGTATTAAACTTAACATTATTGGTATTAATGTAGATCATTATAATTACGATTCTTAAAAGCACTTGATAATATGTAAACATCACGTGATCCGATAAATACACCACGTGGTCTCGTTACACGAGTCACGTGCTTACATAGCTACTTAGTCATAGGTCAGTCGATTAGATATTACTATATAGGGATTAGCCCCTATAGGGACGAATGCTCGAACGCCGAAAAACATTAACCTATGGGTATATACAACCTATATATAGGATGTCATTCATCTCCCATATATGGGTGATGTATGGCAATATTAATAATTCATATTTATAATTGATAATATACAATATATCAACATTATATATATATATATATATTAAATACTCGTATTAAATATAATATAGTACACCTTTGTAATATAACGTATTTTTTTAAAAGTACAAAACATTAATTCAGTTATGTATATACATATATGTTATGTATAAGAGTAATATATGTATTGGTTTCAGTTAATGAATTAATTAAATATGCTTAATATACACGCATATATGAGTTATATATATATATATATATATATATATATATATATATATATATATATATATATATATATATATATAGCTCGATAACTCAATATTGACGGGACGGAGTTTTCATGTTGAGTTAGCGAGTATGTTGAGTTATCGGATGTATAATTTTATTTTTATTTATAATGGTATTTTAGTTACGTTACTAATAGTATATTACTCCTAATGATGGTTTATGATTATTATTATGTATATAGATTGTATATTCTTTTAAAATAATAATTATAATAAATAAAAAGTATAGGAATAGCGCTATAGCACGAATAGCACGTGAATATATATATTCATTTTTTTTATTAAAGTAATTATTCATTTTTGATTGTATTAAATTGTTATCAACATGCTTGTTAAAAGTATTTATAATATGAGTAATATGTAATAAACAATTATCGTCAGTTAAATTATTCTTAATTAGATAATTTCGAGTATTCTGTAATTCTTTTAGAATCTGTATAATTATATCTCTGATTGTTTTGATTACTAATGATATATTTACAATATATTATACAATATATACATGCATATATGCATTCTATAAGTAATTATATCATAGTAAAGATATAATATATTATTTATTACTACTACACACATATACTGTATATATAATTCATTTTGTACAACAAATATTATTTTTAATATTGTTTACATTTTTATCTTGTGTTTTAAAAAGTATTTTACATAATCTTTGTATGTGTTATGGTGATATAACATTTCATGCAATATTATATCATATCCTTAATGTATGTTATAACTGTATAAATACTCTTATAATAATTAATTCCATGTCAATGTACTATCTAATTTTATATGTGAATAATTAATATTAATACATATTAATTATCCAATATATAGAACATATATGTTTATAATTTAGAAATATTCACCATACTATACTCAAGAAATTCTCAAGAATGACATTTTATAAATATTTAATTCAATATCACTAGAACATATATGTTCTTGTGATATATAGTAGTTAACATTGACATTACACATAAGTTAAGATAATTATCACATATAGAAATTAAATAATAATAATTAATGCTCAAGACATACGAAGGGCGGGGTTGTTTGATTGACATTGGCGCCTATTCACACAAAGGGATGCTATGTTTAGTAACAGTGTCGCGGATACATACAAAGGGGGGGGAGTAGTTTGATTGACAGTGACTCCTATTCACACAAAGGGACGCTAAGCTGAGTAAAAGTTTATAATAGTGTCGCGGATACATACACATAACCGGTATGTTGGTTGAAAATGGCGCGAATAAATATAATCCCAAAGGTAAACATTGGAATGTATTTTAGATATCCAATAATAAAAATCCGAAATAATACGAATCTAATATTTAAAGTAGTAGTAGTAGTAGTAGTAAATGGGCATTCGGGATAGGTAATACGTCTATAGACTTAAGTAATGGTTTTCTCACATAACTGCATTCAAAATAGTACTCGTATGATAATATAATAATTGTAATTGTATTTTTACGTTTATATATTTATATCCATATATTATTAAATAAAACCATGTTGACTAATGTTGAATTATATTTGTTGAACAATGCAGTTTCATTACATGTAAAATATACGAATCCAACAACATTTGTTGTGATATTTGATTTTTCATAAATGTTGAGTTATCGGATGTATATTTACATGTAATATATAGGCTAGGATTATATAAAACATGTTGAGTTATATGTATGTTGAGTTATATTTGTTGAGTAATAGGGTTTTTGTTAACATGTAAAAGATACGAATCCAACCAAATATTTTTGGGATGTTGAGTTATCGGCAATGTTGACTTATCGGCATGTTGAGTTATCAAGATTTGACTGTATATATATATATATATATATATATATATATATACGTTACAACACCTATACACGCCACCTATATTCCGAAACCCACAACCATGTAAAACAACTAAAACCCATACCACACGTGCTATGGTGGTATGACCATACTCGAGTATGCATAACATTTATAAACCCTGGTCCCCTCCATTCTTTTAGGTTATCAAATGATAACAAAACCCATAACTAAATATAACTATATAGTATTGTTAATATATAGTATTATCAGGAAGGGTTATCTCCCTAGTAATACATTATACTATGGATGTTAGGTTGTAGCTTTTACAGTCTAGTAAATACATAGTATATATACTATAATAGTACTATATAGGTATATATATACATATATGTATATATACACTATAGTATACTATATTGTATACTATACATGTATATTATTAGAGTAGTATTATAACACTATATATATATATAGTGTTATAATACTACTCTAATAATATACATGTATAGTATACAATATAGTATACTATAGTATACAATATAGTATACTATAGTGTATATATATATATTGTAGTACTATATACTATATAGTATCCTATATAGTACTTATGTGAGTACTCGTATTTTTACGTTAAGGGCAGTGGATTCCCTGTACTGCTAGTAGAATATGGAGAAAAAGGCTTTTTTTAAAAGCTGATAATATTAAGATGACATTATATATAAATATATAAATAAATATTCTCACTTTTATTCAATATGAAAATTGATTTTGATAATTTACTCAATATATTGGTAATATTATTTGTCCACTTCAGCTTATTATCAATAAATAAACCTATTATATAGTGTTACTGCAGTTTATATGTTAATATTGACTATCTGACTATCTGCATACTCAACTGAAACGTCGTCGCATACTGAAGAAGATTCGAACATCTGATTCAATACTGTTGGAGAGCAATACTTTATTCAATGGATTTAGTAATCGGGCATTCTCCTCCGCTGTTCCTCGCATATGGAACGTCCTACCGTATGACTTACGGAAGGTCCAATCCTTATATTGTTTTAGAAAGAAACTAAAACATTATTTAAACACTTCTTAATTTATTTTTGTATACGCGTTATTTAATCTTTATATCCTATCTAAATCTATTTAATTTAAATTTTTGTTATTTTGTATTTTCTATTCGTTTGTTTTTATTATTTTTCGTTATTATTATACACCAGAGAGGGCACCAGCTATATTGGTGTTTAAATAAACAATTCAATTCAATTCAATTCAATATTGATATTCAATTGCGTACATTATAGATAATTTACTAACCCATTAACCGCTGAAGGAGGGGGCAGCTTTCTATTAAAAAGCAATGCATTTGTGCAAATCCTTGCAATAAATATAACCTTGTCCGCATACTCGGTTCAATACTTACAAATATAATCATTAAAAGTGTCTGCAAATGGTAATTCACTAGACAATTATACTACATATATATATAGATATATATATATATATATATATATATATATATATATGTAAAATATATTATTATATATTACTATATAATATATACATGGAATACATATACTATACTAATGTTGTAGATTAAATGTAATTATATATATATATATATATATATATATATATATATATTAGTATAGATAATCCGATTGGATTATATATAATCCAATCGGATTATCTATACTAATATATATATATGATATATCCTATAGGTACTATAATATAAGGTATACCTAAGTACACACACACACACACACACACACACACATATATATATATATATATATATATACAGTGAAAGCCGCTTACTTCGACAGCCACGTACATCGATAATTCATCTACATCGACATTTCGAGATATTTTTGTTGGATTTACACCTATTTACATGTAAATTAATCCGCGTACATCGACAATCCACTTATATCGATAATTCGGCATTATCGCCATATTTATAAGGTAATATTTGGAATTGAATCCACCTATATCGACAAATTTGATTCTAAATCACATGATTTACAAATTTTAATTTGTATGAAAAGTATTTCCATAGTATTCATTGTTATTCCCCTACTACTCAATATCGTCAGTATATTTATAAATAACTTGATCTTTAATATATACATAATTGCTCAATATTTAGATACGCCTACAAATATCTATTGTGATATACTTACGTACGACGTATGTATTATTTCATTTATTAAATTATCGTAACGATGCCAACACGTAAATTCATTTCTACCGTTATTAAGGCTACTGCTATCACTAATATTAAACATGAAAAAGAGAGAAAGATTGTGGCAGAGGAACTGGGTGTTGGATTGTCTACTATTGTAGGATGGATGAAAGATGAGAAAAATATAATAGAAAATAGTAAAATTGTATATTCAAAAAATGTAAAAAAAATTAAATTATCAACTTATGATGATGTAGAAAATCCATTATTAACATGGTTTGCTGCTATTCTTATTCTTATAAATATAAAGATCGTGAATCAAATAAGCCGATCCAGGATCGCCGATCAATTATCGCGATCCTGCCCATCACTGACTATACTGTATACTATATAGGTTAAGTATAGCCTATAATTTATAGTTAAGTATAATATATACTTTATAGTTAAGTATAATATATACTTTATAGTATACTATACTATATATAATATACTCTACTATACTATGATATACTATATACATTAAAGTAATACTTTTTAATATATTCTTTGATTGAATATACCAATCACGATAACAGTAATATAAATACATGCATACAATCACATATTGATAATATACACTTAAATAAAATACAATCCGCTAAACAATCATCTATTAAAAAATATTTTTAGTTTATATATACAATTTTTAGTAAATACATATTTATTATTTAATAAACATGAAATTAAACCTTTTTTGTTATTATATTATATGAATATATTATATTATTACATACAATTAATTATAAATAAACTAATGCGTTATACATCATTAGGGCTACGCCCCTATCGCTCATATCGACAATCCGCCTATATCGACATTTTTTGAGCTTACACAACCATGTCGATGTAAGCGGCTTTCACTGTATATATATATATATACATTTACTCTGCAAACTTATTATACCATACTAATATATATATATATAAATATATACTAATATATATAGGTAATACATAGCATATCGATATATATATATATATGTATTTTTATATACAAATTTTTCAATCATATATTATGTATTACATATTATAAATTAATGTATACGACGTAATTATATATATATATAAATAAGTCTTATATATAACATTATAACATGTAATACATTTAGCATATAGCATAATGATATATGCTAGATGTATTATATATATACATATATTAATTATATTATGGTCACCATATATGGTAATTAGTTATAAACTATAGTTTATATATAATTTATATAGTTATATATAACTTATAATTCATATATTAATAGAGTGAATACACATAAATATAACTGAATTCGAATATATAATATATTATTTATTAGATGTTAAATTTTTGAAAGAAAATATTACATATAAGTATTACAAAAAATACTTTTAAAACAGGTTCTTTATAAAAATATGTAGGAAAATATATTTTTCAAATAAAATATCAACTATTTCAATTAGAAATTTAAATATGTTATATTTTACTTATTTTTAAACGTTTTTTAGCATTCTTGAATGTAATATTCTGTAAATATAATGTATATAAACGCTATTATTATTACGCGGATTATTATTAAAAAATAGAATATATATAATTAAATTGTATTTGCCCCCCCCCCAGTGTAACATTCATATTTCATGCACTGCTATAGTGACACCGTGACCTTCATGTAGGTGATATCTATTAATAGAACTGAGCTGTCACGTGACATAATCATATAGTTAACTATGACGCGGTGCCCGTGATGGCGAATGTGTATCTCCCGTTTCACTCTAATTATCATAATACATTATCGTTTATCGCTCACTCTATCCACGTCACACGATTATACCATATATTGTACCTACTATAGTAGGATATCTTCTATAGAGAATATCTCTGTAGCTCTATGGAGAATACACACTACATTGTACGACATATAATGAACACAGTATACGGTGTACAATGTACAATGTACATTCTACATTCTACATAGTAAAATGTCAGTAATACTATAGTATTTAATACTATACTATATATAGTATATTATGACACATAATAATATATGGTATTATGATGATGATAGGTATTTATTTAGACACTCAAATAATATTATATTCTTGAGAGTGTGGGAACGAGAAAAAAAACCGAAAAACAAGAAAACAAAAATACGAGGTAAAACCGGGAAGGTAAAACAACAAATTTGGATATGAAAGAAGTGGGGGTTTAAACAATGGGGTTATCAATGATAAATATCTTTATTTTTTTTTTTGAATATTGAGAAGGATTTTATGTTATCAGTATTTTATGGAGAAGAATCAGTGTTTTATAGTTAATTTGTTGATTTGTAGTAAGCCAGTTAAGTTGTAGTCGCAGGTTGGTCACATAGGTAGTATAGTCAGTAGTTTTTAGTTGGTATATGGTTCGTATAGATCTGTTGTTAATTCGGTCTATTTTAGTAATAGAGGCAGTTTTTGTACCAATGAGGAAGGTGTTACAATACTTTAGTCTAGAGTAAACAAGAGAGTGCGTGAGGAGTTTGGCCGTAGGGAAGTCAATGAAAGGTCGAATTTTCCTAATTTTATAATGAAAGTGCGGGGTCGTCTTTATTAGTGAGGTGATATGATAATCAGAGTATAATTTAGGATTGAGGGATTATAATCCCACGATACTTAACGGTAGAAGATGGAGTGCGTGGTGAGGAGTCGATGTAGAGTATTGAAAAGTTTCTAAGTTGGAGTTAGCGTTAATGTTGAGTAGTTCGGTTTTAGTAGCGTTAAGTTGTAAGTGTTGTGGTTAGATGTTAGCCAGTTGTGTATAGTATATATGCAGAGTTGTAATTCAGTAGAGTTTGTGGTTTCGGAGTGTAATTCAATGTCATCGTCGTAGAGTGTAGTGAACATTGGGTAAGGTATTTAGTATACTTGAGATGGGTAGTAGATAATAGCGAAGACAATGGGCAAGAGGATAAAACCTTGAGGAAAACCATAATACAGTTCGCATGGTGATGACAATTTTTCATGAATTTTGACAGAAAAGTATCGATCACGAATAAAGTTAGAGATCCATTTTAGCACAGTTCCGGTAATTCCTATTTGTTCTAGTAGGGTTAAAAAGATATCATGGTCAAGGGTATACCCTATTCGGATATATCGAATTCCGAGGAAAGGTCAAGGAAGATTTCTTGGGTTGGTGATTTATTATCAGCTTATATTATAAGGTTATCCAGGAGCTGTATTATGGCAGTTTCCGTACTATGGTTGGGTCTAAAAGCATGTTGTATCGGATCAAGGATGTTGAAACGGTTTAAGAAGTGTATGAGTTGGTAGTAAACAGTTTTTTCAATTAGTTTGGCGAGTAGAGGTAATTAGGAAATTGGCAGGTAGTTTGTTTATATATATAACATATTTTATTAGAATTCAATAATTCACGATGAATTGGTTTCCTATTAATTATACTATATTTATTTATATATAAAAATATATGTATATGTATATGTATATGTATATATATATATATATAATATATATATACATATATATATATATATATATATATATATATATATTATATATATATATATATATATATGTACATAATATATTTTATATAAATAATTCTTACACATTTGAGTGAATATCACTTAAACTTCACCCACATGTATATAACCGTACACATATTAATTATTTAGAAGCTTAATATTAGTTTTTTTTAATATTATGTAAAAAAAACTATATTATTGCAATTTTGATATAATTATTTCGCATTTTTCTTTATTCCATTATTGATTATATGTTTTCTATTCCAACCATGCATGATTCGATGATATAATTGCATGTATACATGCATAGAGAATGAAGTCACTTCATTCTCTATATATACATGTATACATATATACATGTAATGTATCCTATTTAGCTTGCAATTATATAATACCGAATCTATCAGCATTACCGATTTAATGATTTATTCATATTTAATTATACATAGGGGAAAGTAACCTAATATGGACACTTTAAAAATAAATGGTCTTATCATCTTATGACTCATAATTTGTATTCAAAAATTATAATATATTAATATTATATGATTATAGATATTATTGTGATTTTAAAATTGTATTCAATATTTTAATTCCATAAATAATGGGGGTGTCCGTATTCGGTAAGCCTATAGCCTATAGGCCCACCTATAGGTGGGCCTAGATATGCCTACCCATGTCCGAACACGTATAGTGTACATCGTACACCCTGTGTTATAATACTGATACCCTATATACCACTATATAAACTATATATTATTGATGAACCAAGCAGAGAAATTATAATTACATTATTTATAATTAATTTTATGAACAATTTATTCTAATTTGATTAGTTAATAATTTATTTATTTGTATTATTATTTTAATTAATAATACAATTTAAGTATCTAAATAATAACATTTTTAAATTTTGTTTATTGGTAGTATTAATACTATAGCGCTCGCATTTTTATAAAAATCAGAATAGTTCATACGCTGAGCGCTGATTGGTTATAGGGTATCCGTATTAACATATCTAAAGTGTCCGTATTAGGGACTTATATGACCTCAAGATATATGCTTATAACTTAATGAATATTTGATAACAAATATAGAAATTATATATATAATTTTAATATGCCTAATTTTTTAATAATATATTGTTATATTTTATATCTATACATTTGTATAGTCTGGAAAAGGTTTTAAGTTGAAATTTGTTTTCATAAATTTAAAAACGTAATCAAAAATCAGTTTATTGGATATATCAGCAATATTTTGAATAATTAAAAAATAAAAAATACTTTTATAGACTATTAATATAATTATGAATATGTTATTCATTAAACATTTTGTTGTAGGATTTATGGTTTCTGAGATACCGATAGTGTCCGTATTCGGTTACTTTCCCAAAGTTACCGAATACTAAATTACCGAATTACTTTCAAACTATAAAATACAAGCTCATAGTATTATAAGATCTCGTGTACTAGCACATATTGCCCGCCATCATTGTAAGCCTTCATATATGTTTAGCGAAACTTCTATATATACACATCGACTGGAAGCAATCATCGTAAACTCTCGATAGCATTTCGTATCGACGGTCAACATGAACGGAACAAACTTTCCTTTGATCTTCGCGTAATAACTACTACGCTCAGTTCTAAAGCTAAACTATAGATATATACCTATTTATACAGAGACCACTGAACTTTATTAATTGCCATCATTTCTATATATGTATATTTCTATAAGAAATAATGTGTATATTTATATAATATTTTTTATAATAAAATATGATATATATATATATATTAATTGGATTATTGTGTTAATTACCAATTAGCAAGTATACAACAATGAACACGTATTATATTATACTCGTATTATCGTAACATTTATTTACATATCCGTTTTTAATAATTAGATATTCTTAGTAATTATTCATTATGAATTACTAATTACAAACATCCGGTTAGATACTTATCTTCATATACATTAATAACCCGCTGTGAAAATTTAAATGCACTAACAATATATCATTAGCTATATATATATATATATATATATATATTTAGAATATGATGTTACTTGCAAATTTAATATATAAAATAATATCTACCGTTTTTATAACAACCATTAATAAGTTTTTCTTCATATTTCGTGATATTATAGATAAATATATACCCCTGAAGTTTGTCAGATGAACGTGAAGGTAGACTGTAAGTTGATATATTGAGTGGATATAAAGGTACACTATATTCAATTACTATGGTACACTATATATAATATATAGTATATATTATATATACAACGGCATACTATAGACTATAGTCTTTCAACCAGTCAAACTTTCCATGCTACAACAGTTACACCATTATCCTTACCTATATATTATAAGTTGGGTCATAGGTATACGGTACCCGTATACCTATCACCTATACACATGTATCCTGCCTATATGTATACCCCTACCTAAAGACGAAATCAACTCGATGCCATAACTTATATATATATATATAATCGTAGTGATTAAGTCACCCAATTCAGTGATTCTATAGAATAGAACGCCCTATAGGGCGTGTTTACACTGCAAATAAATCGTCGCAGACTAGAATATTCGACCACATTATCATCGCGTCGTAGAAGTACGACGATGTTTCGTGACGTGTTTACCGTGTGAACACTCCCTCAAGGTCACTCGTAGGTCACTCATAGGTCAAACCTATAGGTAACTCGTTCTGCACTGATTCTTAATCGTATACTAATTCGTTTATCTTACCATTCGTACAGACGAGATCGCAGCGACTCTCTGCAGAGTTTATATACCAACTATTAGTTATTAAGTTATTCATTTCACTGATGCTTAGTCTTATATATATATATATATATATATATATATATATAAATATATATATATTAATATATATGTGCAACAACAATAGAAAATAGTCATATTATTTTGAAGCCCTTTAGAAGAAAATATTATATAAATATCATTATTATTTACCAGAAAAAAAATTATAATTCTTCGAATAAATATTATTATTATTATTATTATTATTATATATATATATATATATATATATATATATATATATATATATATATATATTTATATATATATGTACACTATATATAGTTTACTAATTCACCCCTTCCCCTTCACACAGACGAGATCAGATCGAGCAACCGGATGGGGGTGTCGATGGAGGTTCTAAACCCGAGTCAGCTGCGGCTCTGAAGAAAGCGAAGAAGACCCGCAACATGCTCAAGACAATAGTTTCCATTGTCGTGTTCTACGTCTTTCTCACGTCGCTACGAAACTGCTACTATCTGGCCTATAACTTCGGCTACAAGCTGTCGGTTAATAGTATGTTAGTAGTATGTCAGTTAGTAGTATGTCAGTTAATAGTATGTCAGTTGTATGTCAGTAGTATGTCAGTAGTATGTAAGTTAGTAGTATGTCGGTTAATAGTATGTCAGTTAATAGTATGTTAGTACAGCCGTATGCCGGTAATGCATGACACATAGAACTTATATATATATATATATATATGTAACGTTTATATATATATATATATATATATATATATATATATATATATATATATATATATATATATATATATATATATATATATATATGTGTGTGTGTGTGGAGGATACGGGTATATGTATCTAGTTATATTATATATAGGTAATTTATCACTAACGTATTACGATTAACTGATGAATTCTCTGAGGCGTTAGTCAGTGTTAACGCAGTCATGCATATCACTGCATATCACTACATATATATATATATATATATACTAATAGGAATATAGTATAATATCTTTAAATAAATAATTTTTCGATTTGAAAATTATGCCAAAGAAATAATTGTCTATATTTAATAAATAAATTCGTAATACCTACTATTCCGTTGACACGCCCACATTCACGCAGAGTGATCAAACTAGCGGTAGTAATGAACATCATGAACTCGGCGGTGAACCCCGTGATCTACACGTTCCAGTACAAAGACTTCCAGACGGGTCTTAAACAGTTGTTGCCGCGCGCCTGTCGTTCTAGAATATTCGAGAACTCGGTCAGCGTGACCCAGGCTGACCCCCCAGATGCTTCCGGTCACGTTACGCAACACAGCGACAACTCGTCGGTTGCGTAACTAATGGGTGGTCATGTGTTTGGGTGGGCGATAATCGGTATATTAAGTGTAAATTAAATATGTTTAACTCGCTTAGGTTAACTCGACGGCCTATTAAATATATTGTATATGCTCACTAAATTAAACTTTTAAATCTCGTTAGCAAATTATTAACGTTTGTTGAGAACACACTTTCCGTTGAATGTTACAGAGAATATCACCCCAGTAAGTAAAGTAATCAGTTATAGTTGTTAGATTATAGTTTGATCATCATCATGATTTGTGATTAACTGATCACAATACGATTACAATCATATTACAATCATTGATAAGCAACTATGCTTTGATTACTAACTACACTAAAAAATCATTGATTGTAATACGATTGTAATCAATGATTGTTAACCGATCACTAACATTGATTCACGATCAGTTGGTTATCATGATTGTAATACGATTGTAATCAATGATTGTTAACTGATCACTAACATAGATTCACGATCAGTTGGTTATCATGATTGTAATACAATTGTAATCAATGATTGTTAACTGATCACTAACATAGATTCATGATCAGTTGGTAATCATTGATTGTAATACAATTGTAATCAATGATTGTTAACTGATCACTAACATTGATTCACGATCAGTTGGTTATCATGATTGTAATACGATTGTAATCAAAGATTGTTAACTGATCACTAACATAGATTCATGATCAGTTGGTTATCATGATTGTAATACAATTGTAATCAATGATTGTTAACTGATCACTAACATAGATTCATGATCAGTTGGTTATCATGATTGTAATACAATTGTAATCAATGATTGTTAACTGATCACTAACATAGATTCATGATCAGTTGGTAATCATGATTGTAATACGATTGTAATCGAATCAAAATCTGTGATCGTAATCAATACATAGCCCCATGATTGTGATTTGATTACTTGTTGGATTGTAATCTGATTACAATCGTTGATTTCTTTACTTACTAGGATATGTTTATTACGTAATGTTTATTAGGTAATACTACTCTTACGTAATATGGGTTCACAGTGTTACTTATTATATAATGTTATATGTCGTTATCTGTATTATTATTATCGATACATATACTACCTCGTGACTTAATTAGGTGTTCATACTAATCTATTGTTATTGTTATTAACATTGTTATCAAATAATGTTCCGTATTGTATTATAAACCGCCAGGTTGGTATACTTATCTACATACACATACAGGGACTCATATAATTCATCTCAAAATACTTATATATATTATTGAGATATAATCAATTAAATATTTAGGACCATTAATGTATATTAATATTCTTAATAGATAATTATATATATATATATATATATATATTCTATAGAATATAATAAATTTCAAATTTTTAAATTTCAAAAATTATAGAAAACCTAAGTTTTAAAATTCGATTATTAATGATTTGAAAATAGAAATTAAGACATTATAGATAAATATATAGCGATTTTTATTTTTAATTTGAATATTTTTAACTATAACTAATAAATATACATAATTATAACTATAAAATTAATAAAATATATTATATACTCTATATATTTAATATATCATATACTTTAAGTATGTTGTATGTTTATATATATATATGTAAATATAAAATATATAAATATATAAATATATTAGTTCAAATATAATTTAAATATTATAATAATTTATATTATATAACACAAGTAAGGTATATTGCACTTATTGGTAATATTGTAATTCCATTGTAATACTTTATATACTATTACATTACTATTAATATAATATAGTTATAAGAGTATAACATAAAATGTTACAAATTATATATTTTATATTGTTATGTATTTAATATGTTATTATGTTGTTAACATATTTTATATTTTATATTTTATACTTTTATTGGTATTTACAATTATATATATATATATATATATATATATATATATATATATATATATATATATATATATATATATATATATATGTGCACATGTGTCACATTTGTCACATATTGTTATTGTTATCGAAGTGTTGTATTTAAATGTTATCAATAAATACATAACCGATTACACATATTTATATGTAATATAGTTAACTAATAATCAATAATTATTGATAATTATTATTACCATTAATATAGATTTGTAGGAAATGTGTTATATGACCAAGGCAAACTTATGTTAAAATTGGATTTACATGTTCCTAAAATATTGATTATAATAAATTAATAATATTAATAATAGATAGATAGATAGATAAATAGTTTAATGTTTAGCAACACGAATACAATTATACTAATAGTAGTGAGTTTAAAATAAAGCGAAACAAACCGACACGATAAATAATAATAAATATATTATAAAATTGGTAAAAAATATTGATTTAAACGGTTCGTGTACTAAACATATCCAAACATGAATATGAATATAGTGAAAACGTTAAATACAACAAACTTAATATGTGAAACAAAAACTAGAGCCGAAGTCACGGGGTTAAAGGGATCATATAGGATGGATACAATCCCTAGGGAGATAGTCTCTGATAAAGAGTGGTATGACATATCCTGTCCTCTAGAATTAGGCTACACACAATCCAGATGTATAACAAATCTAGAAAAATGTCATAATCAAATGAAATATATGTAGTGTTAAAAAAAATATATATATAAAAGTAAGCACATATATAAAAAAAGATAAATAAAATATCATAATGTGAACATTGATAAGAATTGAGCCAAGAAGAATGTTTTAACATAACACGAAAGCGATTGACTGATTTACAAGATGAAATATTATTGGGAAGCGAATTCCATAATGAAGGATCTCTATTTCCAAAATAGTTCAAGTAATATGTAGATTTACATTTTCTGGGTCGTAGTTTGATTAGAGGGCCTCTGCATTGGCTGCTATACGTATCAAATATAGATGTTGCCTCGACATCCACAATTCCGTTCATAATCTTGTATGTAAGTACCATGTCGCTAATTAATCTGCGGTGGGATAGAGATTTGATATTAAGGGTAAAATAAATTAAACGATTAGAATAAGAAGCCATGCTAATATTACATCTATAGAATAATCTTTTAGTAAATAGTCTTTGGACTTTTTCTAGAGATTTAGCATTAGGTAACCTACCTATATAATTTGTATGAGGATTCAAAATGTATGAATTATATTCTAGTATGTATAATTCTAATGTATAATTTGTTTAATAAAATATGTTTAATAAATGTTCGATATACTTAAATGAATTAATTAATATAATAAATGTTTATTTATATTAAATAATAATTCAAAAAATACTCTGAATTTAATAAGAAAATTATTATAAATTAATAACGTAATACGGTGATCAATTATTACGTAATATAAACGTAAGATTCGATACGAAATAGATGTAAATATCGCCTAGGTCAAAGGTCACGGTATGTTTAGTAAGAACGTCGACGTTAGATCTATCCAAGGACATGTCCTTGATCTATCTATATATATAGATCTATATATATAGATCTATAGATCTATCTGGGTGCGTTTTTGGTAACGTACCATAACTAACATAACTAACCTAAATATATACCTATATGTTATACGAGTTGAGGTTGTAGTATTGTATGGTATTGAAGGTTAAGCTGCGCCAATCGATATACATACTATCTATATGGATGGGTATCACATGGAATATTAGCTTACTTACTTATACCGTTGCCGGGTGAGTCATAAGGGGGCGTGGAATTATGACGTCATCCGTTATTTACATTTACATGACGAGTAGATACTATTGATTTAAATGAGCCAAAATGTCCTTCTTCGAAACAATTGAAACATCAACAATTTATGTTTTGAAACATCTGAAACATCCTAAATTTTCGCTTCAAAAAATATCACAAAATATATTTCGTAATATATAGGCCTATAAGCCAATTATTCAAATTATATTTATCGTACTAGATTGTCGAACTTGTTTATAGGATTATATTTTTGAAATTGAGAAACTGTGAACTAGTTTTCACACGTGATTCGAATTGTCGTACTTGATTGACAAATTAGATTTTCCTAGTATATCTACGATTTTCATACTAGATTATATTTTCATACTTGATTGTAAAAAAGATTTTCATACTCGATTAGATTTGTCGTACTTGATTGTCAAAATTGAATTTACAATTAAATTGGTCATATAGGGGAAAGTAACCGAATACGTACACTCTCGGTATCTCAGAAAATATAAAATCTACAAAAAAATTGTTAATGAATAAAATATTCATAATTATATAAATAGTCTAAAAAAGTATTTTTTATTTTTTAAGTAATCAAATTTTACTGATATATATCCAATAAACTGATTTTTTTATTACGTTTTTAAATTTATGAAAAAAAATGTCAACTTAAAACCTTTTCAAGAATATATAAATGTATCGATATAAAATATAACACTATATAATTAAAAAATAAAGCATTCTAAAAATTATATATATAATTTATATATTTGTTATCAAATATTCATTGAGTTATAAGCATATATCTAGACGTCATATAAGTCCCTAATACGGACACTCTGGGTGTGTTAAAACCCACTCTCTTTCAAAACCCTAGGTACATAAAAAAAATATCTCCTATCTTAATACATTATATACATAAAAGGCCGCGAATCCCCATAATACGAACATCAGGGGTCGCGCTAATGTGCAGTCAACGCAAAAATGGGAAGTAAATAATTTATTTGTGCAGTCAATTTTTCAATTTTATATAGTCATTTTTTTTATTTTGAGCAACAATATTTGTATTATTCTAATTAATTTTTGAAGGCATATAGCCAGATATGTATTACATATAATAAGATGCATATATGCACTCTTAATGCATTGGACGGTATATTGTGCGGGGAGTTTCCCGTTATTGTTACATTACTATACACAAGAAGATCACCAATAACAACATATTGTGGTGTAATATATAGAAAATAGACCAATATGAAGCATCTAACTTCTGAATATCATAAAAATGTATTATAGCATATCAAAAAATAGTGAAGGGATAAAACAATCTGATACGACACCACTAGCAAACTATATATCAAAGGCAAATAGTGATTTAGCTTATAAGATAGGAGCAGGCCCGTAGCCATGGGGGTCCTGCGGGGGCAAGGCCCCCCCTGAGATCGGCTAGGCCCCCCTGAGATAAGATAGGCCCCTAAAACTTGTTTCACATTAAGTTTTTTTCATATAGTATTTACTATAGTATAGTATCTATAGATATTCAATTATATTTTTATTTTATAATTGTATTTATATTATATTTTAGTAATAGACATTATAGTGAGGATCCAATTCAGTATTTATGGTTTTATAAAATATTTTCTAAAATTATGATAAATATTAAAATAAATGTTAATAATTTAATTGTAATCAATTAATAGTTACCCTATCATGAGCAAACAACAAAAAAACTATTTGGTTTTATAACTAAAATAGGAGCAGACAAATTAATAGATCACATAATAGCAGTAACATAATCAAATATCCAACCAACCACAAACCCAAACAATAACACTACAAAATATGAAGAAACAACAATTTAATTATCGTTCTTCTTATCTCGGAAATATTTGTCCTAAATGTAGGTGATACCTACAAGTGGTAGAGTACCCGGAACATCTTTTGGAAATAAAATAAGAAGATTTACCGATAATATGTATATATATATATACAAAATAAAGGAAATTTAATTTATATCCATTTGTAGATTATAATACTTTCACAGTAAGTTGTTACTAAAATTGGAATTCCAATGGAAAAAGAAAATGTTTTGATAAATAGTCCTAATCATGTGATTTCTTCTATGAATCGCATAAAAAAGATTCAACTGTTGATTGAATGTAGTGCACTCTCCTAAAAGTAGTGCACTCATCTAAAAAGTATTCTTTTCAACTCTTCAATTATAGATAAGTACGAAATAAAGTTAATTTGATTACACAATTAATTATTGATTCTAATTTGTCTATATCTGCAATTACTGAGACTTGGATAACTATTGATGATTCTGATCTAGCTTCCCAACTGATTGATTGTTTTTAAGTATTGCTTGCTAATAGGTCTCCTACATCACATCATCGTGTGGCCAAACTCTGTTATTCTAATCTGAACTTAAGCTTATTTCATCATCTATCCCATGTTTTTTTCATATGAAATTATGATCTGTAATATTCAGTTCCCATCATTATTTACCATTGTAATTATACTTATCTACCGTTCATATTCATCTAGCCTATTTCTTAGATGACCTCTTTTCTTTTTTTAGAATCTTTCACATCAGTTAACAAGGTTATACTTGGTGATTTTAATATTCAAATTAACATTTCAAAATCATGCTTCCTTATCTATGAATGAACTTATATTTAAGTATTCCATGACGCAATATGTTTGCTTTACTACTAACACTAATAGTAATACTATTGACTTTGTTTTGTATTTATCTGATTCTAAATTAATTTCATATCCCTCAAAGTTCTCTCATCTGATCATTTTGCCATATTATTTGATTTATACTTGCCGGTGATACAAATTAATCAACATTCTATAGATCTTTCTATATATATATATAGATCGTTTCGGAAAATCTCCTCTATTGATAAAACAATGTGTATTAACTTTCTATTCCATCAACTTAACAACATTATATCTTTTGATTTGTCTACACTTTTTGATTATTTTAATTTGGTATTATCTCATTCGCTTAATATTTATGTACCCTCCATTACTCTTATCAACCGATTTATATAAGTTTCCCTGGTTTAATATTGAGTTTGTTAACTCGAGGCAACTTCTTCCTAGACTTCAATATAAATATGCATCGTCTAAACTTGAATTGATATTATTTCCTTTAAAGTTTTCGATCGCTTTACAAGAAAAAACTTCTCTCTACCAAATCGTCATACTTCACTGATATGCTCGGTAGTTATGGAATATCTTCTAAGCAAGCTTATAAATTATTTTCCACCTTAGTAGGTAAAACTCAGACCAAGCATCTTCCTGACCAACCTGATTCAGTTATTTATTCCTTGTTTACCAATTATTCCAATACAAAATGTATAGTATTATCAATGTACTTCCAGACATCAACTCGGCACGAGTGAATAACAATTTAACATCCACGTGGTAGAGTACTCTGAATCATTGGTCATGTTTTACACTTCCCACACGTGACTTTGTACTCTCTCTGATGACATCCTTGAAAACTAATTCTCCACTTCATCCTATTCCACTCAATCTACTTCGTTCATTATCACCATATTTTATTGGAATTATCACTGAAATCATTCATAGATCTCTTATATTATCTATTGTTCCACACACAATGAAATATTCATAGATTAATCAGATTTAAAAAACTACTCTTGATCAATCTAATTTATCAAGTTATTTTCTAATATCCCAGTTATCATCCATAACTAAGACCTCATAACAATTGTTTTGTCAACTCGAGTTGTATCCAATCAACTTATTAATTACATTAGTATTAATGCTATTATTGATAAATATCAAAATGCGTATCCTCCTCATCATAGTACCGACACTTCCCTCACTTTGATCATTAATGATATTGTCATATATCCTGATAATAAAGCCCATGCTACTCGTACTACTATACTTTTATAGTGCTTTTGATACTTTCAACACAATATTATTTCATTAGACTTAATGAAATTAATTTACATGGTCATTTCCACAGTTTGTTTATATATTTTGTTTCATATAGAACATCTTCGGTGAAGATTAACTCCTCGTTATCTCCTCCTTATGTTAACATACATGGTATTTCAGTGGAATAAGTCCACAAGGATCAGATATTGGCCCTATATTGATCATTATTTATATTCTTTCTGTAAAATAAATTGTTCACAAATATCCTAATATCATAATATTAACTATTATCTGTATGCCGATGATCTTCATATATATAGCAATTTCCTAGTTCTAGTGATTCTAGTTTGATTCAAATGTCTATGTTTAATTGTATTACTGATCTCACTCATTTTTTCTCTGATAACTCAATTTCCTCAAATATGACTAAAACTGACACTAGCATATTCTCTAGACACAGTTCTCCTCTATCAATCACTAATCCTTTTCAACTATATCTTCCAACTTAACAATTTATAACTACCATAGGTTTCGCTATTACCTCTCACCTAGACTACTCTCCCCACATTAATAATATGATATGATCTACTAACTATTTCCTATATAATATTAGAAAATCTCGTTATAAGCTTACATTTGCCATGACTAAATATTTAATTCACTCGCTTGTATTCAGTAGACATATCTATTGATGTTCAATATTGTGTAATGATGTAACCTGATGTATAAACTCGAGCGTATTCAATGTCGTGTTATACATGTAATATATAAACTAAACTTTTACTCAATAGTATATATATCTGATTTACTGAGATCAATAGGCTGGCTTAAGTTTAGATATATTTGTAAACACAGGCTATTGTGTATTACGCATAAGGCTATATACCTCAGATTTCCTGAATATCTAGCTCAATCTATTATTATTCAGAGTTATAACAGATCTAGTCGGAAGTTCTATATCATGAAATTGGTGCAACGCTCAACACATTTGGCCTACTCTAAATCAGATGTCTTGGTTATTGCTCCGAAAAGCTGGAATTCACTGCCATATGATATTCGCTGTACTGCATCGCTTTCATTGTTTAAACGTAAATTAATGTCAATTTTAAATCATTGTAATTCGTCTATTTTGTCATAATTTTTTTAATTTATTTTAGTTTTTGTTTTTTAATACCTAATGACACCTATAATCTCCATGTGTTTTTGAAATCATAATAAACTATATTTTATTTTTTTTTATTTTATTATATGCATATAAAGTTATATTTATATAGTGTATAATATACACACACATTATATTTTTATGTATTGTTTATGTATACCCTGTGTAATTCACATTGTTCATCAATATAAGTAATATAGTATACTAGAAAATTACTAGTAGTGATATTATAAGTAGTATGCAATAGCAAACTATAGTTTATAAACTAGTTTAAAATATATATATTCATTACATTTTAGTCTTACAAATTGTTGGGGCCTTGCCCCCCCCTGGTATACATTTCTGGCTACGGGCCTGTATAGGATCGTTATTGATCATATCGTATTATGAATCATAATTTATGATGCAAATAAGTTAGTTTTATCTGCATATTCTTTCCCTGCTAGAGCAGTTGTGAATATGATGGCATCAAAATGTAATTCTGATTGAAATATTATTATGAATACCGATTTATAATATCTGACTCATAAAGAATTAGTATCCATTATAATAGATAGATATATATACGGAAACATTACAAAATAATAATAATAAATGCTACTGCAATATCTCTTCGGTCAGATGGTAGTGTATATAGGATATGTGCTGATACACACTTGCGAAATTAATAGATAACGTTGGAAACGAATCGCTTATATTTGTAGGTGTAGGAGAACCTCTGGAACGTGGAGCTCGTGGGATATTTAACACAATGATTAAATCAATAGAAAAGCTTCTTGGAAGTAACGTAATAAATTTAATAATAAAAGAGGTTTCGGCATTAGGTGACACCTAGTGACAGATGGTACATCTGTAAATACAGGAAATAATAATGGTTTATGGAAGATATTTCAAGATTATATAAGATATAAGATTATAAGATTATATAAGATTGGATAAGTTAAGCGAGCCCGTATCCCAAATACATAAAATATGGGATTGTGCTCACAAGTCAAGTCTGGCATGGAAGGCAGCAAGCAATTAAATACCAGAAATTAAAAATATCATATGACATTAAGTGGTATTTCATCATATTTCGCTAAATCTGGAGTCAGATGCAGAGAGTTAAAAAATATTGCAGAGTACAATAATCTTATTGTTTGCTCATTTCCAAAAATATTTGAAATACGATGGAGTTAATTCACTCATCAACTAATTGAAAGCATATTAAAATCATAGAATGCATTAATAATATATTTTAATTCAATGACATGTAATGAAGCCCGTGGATTTTCAACGTACCTTTGCAATGAAAATAATCTTCATCTATTATGCGACTATCGACTATGATATGTGATATTCATCAACAACTTAATTATATTAAGGTTTGTCATATTTATATATTTAATATTGCAGAATACAATGCATATAGCTTTTACTATTCAGAGTAAAATAAATAATGTTTCATAATATTTTGTAACTTTAATAGATTATCCTGAATATATTATTAACAACGATTTAATTGGTGGATGGGTTACTAAGTTAATCAAATCAATTGAAAAAATCAATGGTACTCAACACTTTAAAGGTATTGAGTTGAAGAGAAATAATAAGCGTGAAGTAAGACATAATTTATATGTATCTGAAATGAGAGATATATCTGAAATAAAAGTAGAACTTATTAAAACTTTAGTAAATAATCTTAAGGAGAGTTTTACAACAGATACAAATATATTTTCAAAACTTGAATATTTTATTAACTCAAAAGAAGAAGTAAACATAAAGCAAGTACATGCTTTGATAAGTGCTGATTTGAACTTAAGAGATTTATACTTACAATACAATTATTGAGATTTTCATTCAGAAATTAATATATTCAGAAAATAAAATCTTCGTGAACTTGTTATAAAGCTATCAAGGGATGTATGAAATAGAAATAAAATATACCTAATATAAATTTATTATTTTCTAGCATGGAAGAAATGTCTACATTGTGTTGTACATATAGTAGAATTATGTGCGCTAAATCACATAGTGCCAATGTGGAAAGAATTATATCTGCAACTAATGTTCTTAAGTCTGTAGGAATACTATTACTTGTAATACTTACTACTATTCCTACATAGGAATAGAATGAAAATAGAAACTGAAAATAATAAATTATTTATTAATTATAAACTGCCAGATATTGAAAATTGGAATCCAAGACCTGCGGTATTAGCTTGGCTTGTTATTTAATAAAAATTCATTAATAATATTTCAGCCATCATTCAATACAATTTCAGATTAACCTACAATGTTTAGGATAAATAAACGAAATAATAGACAACACGGTAGAGAGCATGGTTAAACACAAGAGTATTTCAAGGGAATTTTTTCTGTTGCAGGGAAACATAAATGAGAAGAAGAAAATGAAATTCATTTAAAACATAGCAAATATAGCACAATAAATAATAAACATAAACGCTTCATCTTTAACATATATTTTGTAGTCATACGTATTTGCTGTAATTATCAGTATTTCAGCCTACATGCATATATATTAATATATCTACCTATGCATTACAATAATTATATAAAACTATACAATATTAATTGATAAATAATTATTAATAATTATATATTTATGTGCAGTCAATATTATTCCTTAATGAGATCCCTGACGGACACCCTATAACCAACCAGCGTGCAGTGTATGAACTATTCTGATTTTCATACAAATCGCTTGCGTTATAATAGTAATACCACCAATAAAGCTAAATCTAAAATTGTTTAGTACTTAAATTGTATTATTAATTAAAAAAATAATAAAAATAAATAAATTATTAACAAATTAAATTAGAATAAGTTATTCATAAAATTAATTATAAATAATGTAATTGTAATTTTTCTGATTGATTCATTATAATATATAGTTTATCTAGTGGTAGGGTAACCTATATAGGGTGTCCGTATTATAACACAGGGTGTCCGTATTTGGACATGCATGCATACCCATGGGTACCGAATACATTAATCCAAATTAATACATTTATCTATGGAATTAAAATATTGCATAACATTTTAAAATCACAATAATATGTATCTATAATCATATACTCATACATATAATCATCCTATCTATAATCATATAAAATTACAATATATTAACTCGAGTTATAAAATGTTAAGACGATGTATTGTTAAAGTGCCCGTATTAGGTTACTTTCCCCTGGTATACTATTACGTTACATCTATTTCGGTTATACTTAGTATCCTATGTATACTTTAAATTTTATTGATTACATTATTCTTTACATTACATGAATCAACGATCATATTTGATTTTCATGAATAAATATAGAGAATATAAGGGTAATTTATTCCTATATATAGGTAATTTATTTAAATTACTTTTTTATTTTTTTTTACAAATTTAGATTCAGTTATATATTATGTGTTATTTTAAAATTAAAATAATATTTATAAGTTCTCTAAAAGATATGTTATTATACAAATGAAATCGATAATAATTATAAAATATTCAATAATATCACCATTCATTAATTAATTGTATCATATATTCATAATTTATACATATATATATATATATATATATATATATATGCATGTGTATGTGTGTGCATGTGTGTGTATGTATTTATATATATTTTTTTAGTAAATAGATAGATAGTTTAATGATTACAAATACAAAATGTATAGTTAAAAGAACAATAGAAAGAAATAATAAATAATATATTAAGAAATGAATACTTGAGACAAGAAGAATTCTACAATTACCATTTTTTGGATTATTCCACGAATATTTAAATATAACATTGAATTATTGTATATAGGTGCCTTAACATACAACTATATAAACATAGGTTTAATACAGATATCTTTATAGATACCTATATGCTCTATAAAGATACCTATAGGTATATACCTATATAGTATATATATACTCTAAATTATGAAATAAATAGAATTATATAAACAGTATGAATTAATAGAACTAATTCATTTTTCTCGGAATAATTATTTGTACACGATTACTAATATTCAACTTGTATCATACATCACAGTTTACTTATATATTAGAGATATACTATAACTTGTTGTTAATACTTTTTGCCTTAACACGAGATCGGCTTCGAAGGGACATTAGATCCATATATGGTTATAAGTTAAAACTTAAGCTAAGTTCATGGATGGGATAAAAGGACTCCACCAAATAAAAATAACAATAACAATAACAATATATATATATATATATATATACATATATATCTGGCCGCTGTGTAACATCCATAACACAGAATACATCATCAACTACTCGACCCCGAGTGTAATATCGTGTGATATTCTATAGAATTAAAAGGAAATTCCTGTTTGCGGAAAGCGAACACTTATAATTATGCATAATCCGTGGATTTACAAATCAACATAGATATGTCTTTATGTCTTTAGATATGTCTTTAGATATATCTTTATGTCTTTAACAATTCACTGACGAGTATTGATGTAGTGGTGCCGAGCGCATAATCACTGAGAAAATGACGATTCTATATAATATATATCTATGAATATAATCAATATAGATCACGGTGACACGGAAAGGTATATTATAATAGTGTACTTTGTCCCGGCAATAACTGGATTATAATTATCATATCTAAATATAGATTTTCGGCAATGTTAAATGAAAACTTCGCGGGCGGGCTATTATAAATAGTCGCTAACACATTAGAGAAACAAAACAATTACTGAGAGCATCATTGTATTTAATTAAATTATATTACAAAGTATAATATTACTGGACGGACGATTGCTTTTTAATATGATGGCTATAGCCTCATATATATATATATATATATATATATATAATACTAATGAACAAATGTCGCTATCTATAGATACTATGTATACATAGTATAATTAATGACAATACCACTCGTCTAAACTAGCGTAAAGCTCAACTTAATGGCTCAACTTAATTTTGAAATAAAACTTAAGGAATATATTTAGTTATATATAACCTAGAAAAAGAAGCCAATTTGTTATCTTATGATAATAATTATTTTGACTTATTCTACTTTCTATAAATAATTAAATAATAAACGTCATGCTACTAACTCAATATCACCACTTTATGAAAATTATATATATATATATATATATATATATATATATAATTATTAAACAAGAATATTTCACATAAATAATATTTATTTATTATTATAGGTACACTTATATACCTATATATTACCTCGGAGGTTATAAGAAGTCTTGCATATAGCCAATATAACTAAAACTGCAAATTTCCATATTTTCATAATTCAACGCATTAGTAAAAACCTATCACACCCATACACTATTATACTTATTAATTATTCTGTAATATCTAGTATCGAATATGGTTACCTACTATCATTACATCCTATAACCTCGAGGTTATAGGAGGTCTTGCTACTATAGTGGTATATATCCCTATACAATATTACAATTAGTTCAATTTCTCATTTAAATCCTATAAAACCTTCACAACTCAACATAACATATCTAAAACTGATTGATTGATAATTTATTAAGCAAATATATAGTCACAATATATTGTATATATATATATATGATCGAAAGTATTAAGTACATATGTTTGCTAACGATAACATACGTTATAGAAATAAACAAATAATAATAATAAATTAAAACATTAAATAAATTAACACGTATTACAGTTACCTAATAACATAATAAACTGATATCAGTAGGCAGTAAACCTATGTCATATGATAAAATATTGTCTCTTCAACTTATTTCACCGACTCATATATCTATATATTATTCACCATCCACTGATTTAACTGACCTCATATATTTATCTTTATCTAGGTATATTTGACTAGGTATAATTAAATATATTTGACTCATATATTTACCTACACCCCTACTCTATGATTCATTACTGCCATGTAGGCTATATACATTTCCCCCGATATCATATCTTAAATATAATAAAAGAGCTTTTGGATATAACTTAGTACCATGTTTCCTCCTTTTGGAATTCTTGCCCATCTAGAATCAAATATATACGTTTAAATCCCTCCTTTATAATCAATATTAAATATTACTTATATTGCTTCATCGATTCTTTTTTATGTTTCGTTCTATTTTATTTAATTGTTATCGTTTTATTAAGTGCATCAACGAGGGTGGCAGGGTGGCAGGGTGGCCTACGCGTATGACTAGTGGAGATGGTACGATTTTGTATGTAGGGGGACCAACCAATCAAAATAAATGTTGTGGTAAAAGTGGGGGGGGGGAGATAATACATAGGAGGCCACCTTAGATTTTAAAATGGGGGGATATGCGATATATTTAAAATATTTTTCTAAAATTATTTATTTAGAAAATAACAAAAAATGCGTTTTAGAATATATTTTACATCAATATAAAAGGTAAAATAACTTATGGTAATATTAAACTTACATATGCTTTAAGAACTATACCATCGATATATATATATATATATATATATATATAATATATTATAATATATTAATAATTTTAATAATTATAATCTTATAATAATTTATATATGAACGTAATTAACGTTAATTAACCTACCTTTTTATGTATACTATAGTATTATAATAGTATATATTATATTTATATATTATAACACATTACTTAATGTGTATATATTTTAGAAATATATTTATTAAATGTATATATATATATAAGTGGATTATGAATTATTTACATATTACATACAGACTTCTTATAATCTCGGTAGTTTGAGAGTATATGAGGTATTGATTACATCCTAATATATACGACTGGGTTATTTCACTCCCTGTGAGCGCGTACCGGAACAGTATGAATACCGTCTACAACACAGATGTGCCGTACACCTGCTATACGAGGCCTATACTTTAGGGGTGTGGTCAGTATCCAGTAGTTGTCACGTGTTCTTCCGGGCTAGAGGCGTGTGCACTCATGCGTAACGACGCCGACTTCTCCTTCAGGATGTTCAGCTCCATGTCCAGCCGGCTGCGGAGCGAGGTTTTCTCTTGGATGCTGCTGATGTGCGCGTTCTTCAGCGAATACAGACTCTTGGATAGCTAATGATGTAAAGGTGTAGTGTTGCAGGTGGTATTGGGTAATAAGTTATATATTTAAATTGACAGATATACTTATTGATAGATAATATTATAAATTATATATATATATATATATATATATATATATATATATATATATATATATACATATATACATGTATATATATATATATATATATTTATATTACATATATTATACCAATACATATAGTAATTGCATATTTGATATTTTGTATATATTTTAATGTACTTAATTATACAAATATATTATTTTAATGTAATAGTCAGAAGGAAAATAGTAGGAATTAAGTTTACATTAAAGAATTTACCTTCTACTAGGAAATACCGAGTAGGATAAATATAAATGATAAAAAAAAGTAGAATATGCACTCGATAGCATATGATCGTATTATGCTATCGTAAACGAATCAATTGTATAAAGTGTAGAAAATGTATATATTGTAACAATTGTGCCCGATATTAATAAGTAGGTATAATCATTTATTAGAAGACGTTTTTTTTTAATAATAAAAATATAAAATAGTCGCTTAAGTAATAATTAGTAACTCTTCTTAATGACTTCAAAATTAGTTGTATTCATTTCTATTGAAATATACATGATATGTAATAAAGCAATAAATATATGCCAATAAAGCACGTTGTATACATATATGATACCGAATTGTAATTAATCTAATATATTTGAGCTATAGATGCACTTATGGAATGCTAAACTTTAAGCGACATGCGCTGTTAATACGCGGATGTTATAATTATAATTAATATATTCGTTAGAAATTAAGTAATATACATACATCCGGTATTACGGATAACAATATAGCTATCGATATATGTGATACGCATTATATCTATATATAGATCTATAGATAAAAGAAGAAGAAGAATACCAGCGATCTCGTGCGAGGATATATCGTGGGGAGTGACTTCCTGCAGATTGGTTACATCATTCGCAATTATAATACATATTGATGTAGTTAATTATTTATATATAGGTATACCTTCTATATAATTTACTAAAACCTATAGGTTTTTATTTACTATAGTAGAATGTACACCTCGTACCTAATCTTCAAACCAAACGAATTAACTTCGCACGAAATCATTGGTTAGTAGTAATACGTATACATTATATATATTTATCTATAGGTAATATTGGTAACCAGTATTACTAACCAATGATTTCGTGCCGAATATCGAATAAACTACACAGAAGGATATTCAGAAGCTACACCTTTTATATACTCGGTTATATCCATTCTTAAGAAATTTATAAAACTCCGGTATCTCTGGTTATTATCATAATCATTATTAATAATTATCTTATTAAGTCTACTGATACATAATTATACTGCTACCTCTTTCTTTTATTATAGCCTTAATGATTATTTTAAATTAATAGAATAACTTCAGTAGCTATACTTTTATTTATATACAAATTAAAGTTCAAATTACCATATGTTTAGAAATTATTATTTAATTATAAATGATAGCCATCTATCGTGATAAAAGGTGACAATGGCTTCTAAATATTCATTAAAATGTATTAATGTGAAACTATTTTTTGATAATTTTAGCGATATCGATTAGCGCGCGACACGCCCCTTATCTCTAGCGATATCGCTCAAAATCGTCGCTCGAAAATTGATAATGTGAATCCCGCGTTAGCTTATATTATAATATATCTGCTATAGGTTATATACAGGTTACACACCTATACAGGTTACACACACATATATATATATATATATATATATATATATATATATATATATATAGTATCTGTGGGTGACTTACAATGTTTGCTGTGTTTAGCTCGTTATGCAGATACCTCTTAGTAGTTAGTATCTGATTGTGGCTTTCTTTTCTATCGTCGTTCGTCTGTT
Source organism: Osedax fenrisi (assembly GCA_964019155.1). NCBI lineage: Eukaryota > Metazoa > Annelida > Polychaeta > Sabellida > Siboglinidae > Osedax > Osedax fenrisi. The sequence continues at coordinate 96,023,525 of OZ025240.1, forward strand.
AATAAATAATAATAGTAGATAAAGTAATGAAATAGGATATATATATATATATATGTAATTGTGTAATATATAATTAAATATATTTCACTATCTATTGATATTGTATATACATATTTATTTTAATCTATAATTAAATTTTAATTTTGTAATATAAAAATTCGATGATATATATATATATATATATATATATATATATACTATAATATACTGTATACATTGTATATATTGAATTACGATGTAATTAGGTGCACTTGTACTTATTACCCCGATAAGTTAACAATTGTTTAACTTAATAAGTATATATATAAAAGTATACTTGTTAAATTTAACGTAGGAAGTAGTAAATTTAACGTTATACACAAATATTTTCCGAAGGAAAATCGCGCAGAAAACCTTCGCAGAATCATTGGTATTGGTATTCATCATTGGAAGGCTTACAATATACGTTTTAATTAATCACGTGTTTTTCTAATAAAAACGATTTCTCTCTATATATATATATATATCATTGGCCTATAAATAATCCATTGGCTATCGTTACATCATTCGTGAATTATAAATTATTAATAATTAATTATATCGTTACGTACACTTTGTACGTTACTCATGATGAGTGACTAATTCAATAATATATATTATAGATACAATTTACATATAAAAGATATAAAAGATATAGGCCTAATACAAAATAGATAGGCCTACAATTCATAATTAGTGACTCATTAATAGAAACCTTCTGATTCTTAGCGAACAAGCTGAACTCGGCCGCCTCGCCGTAAATAAGTTTCTTCCTCCACGCCGGCGAATAGGTCTTGTAGCGCAACTCGTCCACTACCTTCTGGATTCTTCTATTCTCCACTCGATAGTATTCCAGAGCGCGCTGGAGCGAGTTGCGCGCCACCTTCCGCCTCATCTCGACGCCCGCCGGATAGTCGTCGGCATCGAATTGGCGGAATATTCGCATAGTGGGCGTATTCAGCTGTTCTATCCGATTCGGTGGTTTGCGGTCATCCGTGAGCGACTTGTAGATATTCTCCGCGGAGTCTCTATCGGTTGTATCCATAGAGTTGCCGACACGGTTGAACGGAAGTTTGGAATAGCGAATTCCGCCGTACAATCGAGGGTAGAAGAAATCGAACGTGAATTTTCTGTTTGAATTGATAGCATATCAGATTTTATTATTTACTATAGGAAATCCAGATATATATATATATATATATATATATATATATATATATAAATCACAGAGCTAGAGAGAAAGCTCTCTAGCTCTCTTTCTCTCTAGCTCTATGATATAAATACACTCACACATTGCACATGGTATTACGTTTAACACAATATATATATATATATATATATATATATATATATATATATATATATGTGTGTCTGTATGTGTAACTACGTATACGTAGATATATATGTAGGGACTTACTTGAAGAAAGCCCCCCAGTATAGTACGGTGGCGGCGAACACAACAACGAACAATAGAGCATCGTTACGCAACAGTAAATAGGTCACGCTCAAACAGTCCTCGTCGCTGGGGTCAAAGTTCATCTGGATCATCGCGACGCGAGTTACGATAGAGGGCGTTGTATAGCGAGGTGTTCACGAGCGAGTTTTGTAACTATTATGTATTTTATTATTAGCTATAGCTTATTACTTATAAGTTGTGTGCTATTAATTAATTAAATACTATAATACTAATTAAATGGTAATTTGTGATAATTTTAAATTCGTTTTATTTGTGTTTTAAGTGAATCGTTTAAATGAACTGTTAATAAAAATAATATTTTATATTGCCCTTTTATTTAATTATAATACTTCGTGAGCTTTTCTAATGACATTGAGTCAATGTAATCTACTATTATATATATATATATATATATATATATATATATTATTAAATAAAACTTTTATTTATATATATTTATATAGTAAATTATATAGTGAAATTCCGATAGGAAGCAATGAAGTACTTTTTTTCAGGATTATTTCGCTTTATCAGGAACTTCGTTGTACTGATTTTCATGTTATATTGATAATACTATATAATTTATTTATAATAAATTGCAGTTTATTGCAGTATTTATTTATAAAAAAATATAAAATTGTTAATAATTTCAAATTTGATATTATATTTCCTATAATCTATTTATAAAAAATACAATTATTTTATCATTTACTTATAAGTTACTTAGTCCCATGACGATATCGTATGGGATCAAATGTAATCGACGAACAAACTTCATCCATTCGTGAATTTGAACATTATTATCTAAAATTTCATGCAAGAAGAGATTAGCCAATTCCAAAATGTCTTCCAGTTTCTTTTTGGACGGCCACTATTTCTATTGACTTCAACAGAACCTTGCAATGTCATCTTTTCTAGCGATATATGTCTAGAGATATGCTCATAAAGTTATTTTTCTACGTATAACCATGTCGTGAATGTTCAAAGTTTCCCATTTCCTTTGATTTCAGTGGATACGTAAATATTAGTTCTTTGTATGTAATATTTAAGAGTCTTCCATCTGCTTTAAATTAAATACACGTATCTTATTTTTAGTCTCTTCCATAAAGTCCAGGTTTCACAGTAATATAATAATGTGGATAGTATTCATGATGTTAGAGCTTGAACTTGAGTTTGAATTAAATTTATCGATATTTCCAAATATTCTCCAATCTCACCATTTCTGAAATTTCTGTGGAAAGTATAATTAGAACCGCTTTCATGATTATTTCATTTGAGGTTAGAATCGCACAAATATATTTGAAATTGTAGACATACTCGAGCTGCTCTCCATATAAAGTAATGTTAGGTTTACATCTATCACCGTTTATAAGGATTTTAGGATTTTTTTACACTTATCTATCTATATATTTATCTCTTCTCGACTTATTTACATACAGTACGATGAAGCACACTTTTAACAATATTCTATTAACACTCGTATATAGTTTCAGAGCTAACTAGGAGATCGATCGATATCATCAGCGAATCCTAGGTTAGAAATTATTATTCCTCCTATTGATATTGTGGACTGATGATTTTCTTATATGTCTTATATTATTAGTTCTAGAAATATATTAAATAGTACTGGAGATAATAGGAAACCATGTTTTACACCTGTTATTATTGAAAATGGAAGATAAATTTTATTATTCATTAAAATTGAGCTTATTGTAGAATCTTATAGTGATTTTATTAATTTGATCAGCTCGATATGCATACCCATTTTCAACATTGCATGCCATCTAATATCGTACCTAGGTATTATAATTAGCTAATTCTATCAAAAGATTTTTTAAAGTCGATGAAATTATAATAATATAACATTATTGATCAATATGTTTTCCATTAGTAGTATACAGTTTAGTAATTATTCGATGGTGCTTCAGTTTTCATAAACCTGCATGTTCATCAGCCTGAATCTGTTCCGCATGGGATTAATCCAATATGAATCTTAATAGGCTTTTTCTCGAAAGAATAATGAAACTAATAGTACGATAGATTGAGGAATTGATGATGTGCCTTACTTTCGTTTAGGTATAATCAATGAAGTATTCGGAATACTGTATTCCATGCTTTTGCCCATTTCTTTGTAATCCAGATTTTCTGATCGAATTTAGTATAATTTTCAGTTACTGACGGTCCTTCTGTGATAAGTTAACTCGATAAATTATCGACTCCAGGTGATTTTTCATTCTTCAGACAACTTCTGACTTCATTATTTATAGAGGCAGTTCCGTTTCAGACAGATGAAAATCGTTTTGCAATTTATTGCATTCAGGATTATTTTTTAAGTTAACTTAAAAATGATATAAATATAATTATAGAGATCTATGAACTACTATTTCTATTTTTCTATTCTATTATCATCAGCAATCAGTATATCATTTTTATCTTCATTGACTATCGTTTTTCTCCATCATAGATCCCGATAGATCTAGAGAGAAATTTTCAAGAGTTTCTCTCTAGCTCTGTGTTCTACATAGATAAAATACAAATCTATTTTTTTCTTTGTGGATTTTTCTGAATTTCGAATTAGCGATTAACGTTAGAGTATTACATACTATTTGGCTATGTATTCCATTTTTCAAAGCGTAATCAATTGACATGCCATGTGAGCTATTAATTTTGTTATGTTTTCATACCTACACGCATCATAATTCATATGATGATACATACATGATACATATTGAATCACATGCAGAAGAATACAGAAATATACATAATATACATATTATGTATATTTCTGTATTCTTCTGAATGTGATTCAATTTGATATTTTGTATTATTTAAGCTTCTTTTTTATTGTTGCATATATTAACAATATCGTTTATAATCCATGGTTCTTTCTTAAATCTATACTTTCCCTCAATATGTTGAGCTATTGAAGTGATTATCTTAGAAATGTGAGTATATACTTCATTAGTAGATAGTTCATTTATGCTAACGGATACCAATCTATTTTCATACTCCTCTTTATGCTGTTTGCTGATATCTTAATACGTTAACCTTTCTACGTCGCATCTTACTCGACTATTATTGATCTTCATAGTTTTAACTTCGTGTTACCAAAGATACCACGATCCTTCGGATAATCTTTGATGTTGCACAATATTAAATCGTAATCATTATATATATCTGATTCCGGATATATTTTAGTTGTAGCTTTATGTTATCTTGTTATGAACCACTGCAGTGGTGACTCATGAGTCATTAGCAACGACTCATTACAGTGTAGTTACTTTGATTATTAGTCAAACCATTAGGAGAGTGAGGTGAATTTTCGTGAGATTTTTGTGGGTGTATACTAGGTATGTACACGGGTCACAATTGTGATGTTTCGAAACAGTTTCGAAACCAGAGCCAACTGTTTCGATATGAAAATTTTTTTAATTCAGAATTTTCGAAACCAATAATGAAACCAGATGACAATGTTTCGAAACCAATAATGAAACCAGGCGACAATGTTTCGAAACGAATAATGAAACCAGGCGAAACGAATAATGAAACTAAAATATAATAAATATATATATATATATTATATATTACATTTTAGTTTTACAATGTTGTGGGGCCTTGCCCCCCCCCCCTAGTATACATTTCTGGCTACGGGCCTGTGTATATGGGCATGTATATATAAAATGTAATGAATATAAATTAGTATACTAGTAATAATATCACTACTAGTAATTTACTAGAATCTTCTATTAGAATCCTACTTATATTTACGCACAATGTGAATTACCAAGACCTCCTATAACCTCGAAGTTATAGGGGGTATTGGAATTACTCAGGGTATAAATAAACAATAAATAAAAATATACTGAGTGTGTATATTATACACTATAGTATATATAAACATAAATTTATGCATATAATAAAATAAAATAAACCAGTAAGATCAGGTTAACAGGTAACGTATATAATAATAACATTAGTAGATAAGTCTACTGAATAACATCGAGTGAATTAAACATTACATAGAGGATAGTTATAGATTGATAAGTTGGAAGATATAGTAGAAAAATATGAGTGATTGATAGAGGAGAATTCTCCACAGTTAACTGTGTCTTGGGAATATGATAGTATTATTTTTAGTCATATTTAAGGAAATGGAGTTATGAGAGAACCAATGAGTGAGATCAGTAATACAATTAAACATAGATATTTGAATCATGCCAAAATAACTAGAACTAGGAAATGACAATATATCTGAAGATCATCGGCATAAAGATGATAGTTAATAATAGGATATTTGTGAAAAATTAATTTTATGGGAAAAATATAAATAATGAACAGAGCCTCGTGGAACACCATGTATGTTAAAATAAGGAGGAGAAAACGAGGAGTTAATATTCTCCGAATATATTCTAGATGAATCAATATAGGAACATAAACCTACATAAACCAGCTGTGGACTTGACAGTTTATTCCAATTTCATTAAGTCCAATAGAAAGAATATTGTGATCGAGAGTATCAAAAGCACTAGATAAGTATAGTAGTAGCATAACCTACGATATAGCATGGTGCTTTATCAAGATATATGAGAATATCATGAATGATTAAAGTAATGCCAGTTTCGGTACTACGACGAGGAAGATACGCACTTTGATATATCAACAATAGCATTGGACATACTATAATTAATAAGTTGAGTGAACACAACTCGTTCTGAGGTCTTAGATATGGATGATAACTGGGATATTGGACTATATCTTGATATATTAGATTGGTCAAGAGTATTTTTTAAATCGGAATAATCTATGAATATTTCAGTGGGTGTGGAATAATAGATGATATAAGTACCTATGAATGATTTCATCGATAAGTCCAATAAAATATGGTGATAATGGACGAAGTAGATTGAGTGGAATAGGATTAAGGGGGAATTGGTTTTCAAGGATGTCATCAAAGATAGTGCACTGTCATATGTAGGAAGCGAAACACATGAACAGTGATTATGAGTGGATATTAAATTGAGATTGAGTCGTGCCGAGTTGATGTTTGGAAGTACATTGATAATGCTAGAAACTCTTTGTTGGAAGAAATTGGCAAACAATGAACAAATAACTAAATCAGGTTGGTCCGGAAGATTCTTGGTCTGGGTTTTACCTACTAAGGTGAAAGATAATTTATAAGCCTGTTTAGAAGATATTCCATAACTACCGAGTATATCAGTAAATTATGAAGATTTGGTAGAGAGAAGTTTTTTCTTGTAAATCAATCAAAAACTTTAAAGGAAATAAGATCAGATACAAATTTAGAGGATGCATATTTACGTTGTAGTCTACGAAGTAGTTGCATTAGTTTAATAAGCTCAGTATTAAACCAGTAAACTTAGAATAAGTTCGGTTAATAAGAGTAATGGAGGGTACAACAATATCAAGCGAATGAGATAATGCCAAATTAAAATAGTCAAAAAGTGTAGACAAATCAGAAGATATACTGTTGTTAAGTTGATGGAATATAGAGTTAACACACATTGGTTTATCAATAGAGGAGATTTATAGATCAATAGAGAAGACAACATATTGCTTCAGAGAATAATCAAATATAAGTTAATTCAGAGATAAGGAAGCATGATTTTCATTATTAATTTGAATATTAAAATCACCAAGAATAACCGTGTTAACTGATGTGAAAGATTCTAAAATAGAAGAGAGGTCATCTAAGAAACTCAATAGGCTATATAAAGGTGGAAGGTAGATAAGTATAATTATAATGGTAAACAATGAAGGAAACTGAATATTACAGATCATAATTTCATATGAAGATAAACATGTGGTGGATGACGAAATAATCTTAAGTTCCAATGAGAATAACAGAGCCAAGCAACACGATGATGTGATGTAGACCTATTAGCAAGCAATACTTAAAAATAATCAGAGGTAAGTTGGGAAGCTAGAGCAGAATCATCAGTAGTTAACCAAGTTTCAGTAATAGCTTTTGCATTATTTTGTATATATATATATAATATATTATAATATATATTATCGGTAAATATTATTATTTTATTTCCAAAATTTCTCTACCACTCGTACATTTAGGACAAACATTTCCGAGATCAGATGAAATTAAATTATTAAAATTTATTTTTAATATTTACCATAATTTTAGAAAATATTTTATCAAACCATAAATACTGAATTGGATCCTCACTATAATTTATATGACTAAAACACATACATTCTAATAAATAAATATAATATAAATAAAATTATAAAATAAAAATATAAATATAATTGAATATCTAGTAAATACTATATGAACAAAACTTAATATAAAACAAGTTTTAGGGGCCTACCTAATCTCAGGGGGGGCCTTGCCTCCGCAGGCCCCCCCTGGCTACGGGCCTGTATACATATATGCCCATTTTTCATTATCTCGAGGCAATAAAATCCTAAAATTCATTATCCCGACTTTCGAAATAATGAAAGTTTATAATAAATATTATATTAAACCCGAAAAATTAACTTTTTACCATTACAAGGATTTTTCTTCATCGACGCTATTTTGAAATATTTTTTTTACATTTTTTGGAAATAATTTGAAATATTTTTTATTTTTTTAAAATATTTAAACAAAAATCTTGAAATATTTTAAACAATTTTTTTGAAATATTTTAAAATATTTTTTTGAAATAATTTTAAACATTTAAAAAAAAAAATGTTGTATTAGTATAATAGAAAATATTCTATAATATTGTATAATATAATATTACTCATATTGTAGTTTTTATTAATTTTTATTAAAATAAAAGTTATGAATAAAAATGTATATTTTTTAATATACAGTAAAACCGATTGTATCGACATCCCAGGAGATCCACAAATATGTCGATACATCCGATTGTCGTTACATATGATGAAGGCGTGGCTAATTTTAAATTACGCCCACTTAATAGAATATGTACTTGTATTATCAAATATCACATATATGCTATCCTTAATTTCTATTATATCGTTAATTGTGTATATTAAGTTAATACTATTAATGCGAGCGACTTCGATTACGTAATATCGCGCGCGCTCACATTCCAGAGAAGCGTGCGTTGGCAATAACAAGTCATGGAATTAACACAGCGTGGTAGGGACATTCGTATGAGTCGATATATGGGCAAAAATGCTGGCGTACGAATATCTACGTACGAGTATACAATACTGCGTAGTATCAAACATGATATTAATATATATGTATATAGGGGTATATGCATATATATATATAAATTGGTATGCGTGTATATGAGTAATATATATATAACAATGTGCATAGTGTAGTGAATCTACAATAATACAAAGATTAATTCTTCATATCATCATAACTTATTTGATAATATACATATATATATATGTACTATAGTCCATAGTTTATTAATATGCTCAACTCTATATCATACATACTATAGTATATATGGTAAAGATGTGTACTATTTTCATAATGTCGATACACGTGATGAAAATTTCTAAATTGTATAGTAAAATGTTGTCGATACAGCCGATTTGTCGATACAGCCGATTGTCGATACACGCGATATTCTGTAACATGTATTAGATGGAAATTCCAACAAATATATTTGAAATTGTCGTTAGAACCGATATATCGATACATGTGACTGTCGATACAAGCGGCTTTTACTGTATATGAAATAATTAAATACTTATTTGATGGTACAATGAGATATTACAATTTACATAGGAAATATAAATGTTGTTAGAACCCGGAATTGGAACCCCAAACAGAGTCAGGGTTAAATCACTAATATATATAATAATATGTTACATGTTTATCACATATTTGAATAGTATATGATAATTAGGCTACATATTAAAATACATATTAAATTAATTTTTATTTGAATTAAAAATAATTTGAGTTATTAAGGGTATAATAAATGATTTATTTATTATTTACGTATTATAAAAAACATACTATATAAGATGATGATATAAATTATATATTATATATGTATAGTATACATTATATACTATACAATATATTCTAACATTTATCAAATAAAACTGGTTTATATCGACGTATATGTTAGTTATAAACATTAGTTATACAAAATATAATTATATAATATAAATAAATATTCAGTAAAATAACCCAATTTGTTTACGTTAATGGCGAATGAGAATTTATAACGTGTTCGCATTGCGAGATACGATGTGACAGGGATTGGGATAATATTATATTAAATATAAATTATAAATCATAATTTATATTCAAAAACCGAAACCGTTTTCAGTATATTCAATATAAGTCTGAAAGCTACACGAAAAACAGAATAAAACCCCGAAACCATTATATTTCATAAAACCCGATACCGACCCGACCCGTGAACATCCCTAGTGTATACATTATAGTGTATTTACAACATAAACATAGAATTGTACTAATTCTATGTTTATGATTTATAAGCATGAATTGTGCTTCCCAATAAACCAAAATTTTAAATTTGTTCGAAAATTTTGTAATTTATTTACAAATATTGAATATTATTTTCAATAATTTTCAATATTCACAAATTTCTGTATTTTTTTTGACAATAAAACATGAAGTTTGCAAAATATTTGAAAATAATACCAAAATGATTTTCGAAAATTTACGAAAATAATTTTCAAATAAAATGCAAAGTTTGTAAAAATGTTGAAAATAAAACACGAAGTTTGCCAAAATATTTGAAAATAATACGAAAATCATATTCAAATAAAATGCAGTTTTAATTTTTTTGAAAATAAAATACGATGTTTGCAAATTCTTAATTAATATATTAAGATTATTAATAGATTTAATTAAATTTTAAATATAAATTGTTTACATTTTTTTAAATATCTACTTTCAATTATTTATTTATGATTAACGAAATACATATAAAATAGATAAATGTTTCTATTTTAAAATCAATTTTTAATTATATTGATATACATATTTTATATTTAAAATCATTATTAATGGATATTCAATCAAAAATAATGGAGGATAGGTCTGCATATAGGTAACAAATTAATAAACCACGGTTTATTTAGTTAAACTAATTTTTGATTCATACAATGAAGTATAAAATATTTATTTTATTAATTAATATATTTATTCTAGTTATATATATATTTCTTATAACAATATCTTTTATTTTTATTATATTCTCCTATAATTTATTTTTGATTTGCAAATGTGTTGATTATTGGGGTTACGATCATAAAGGACGAGTTGAGGTGCAAAGGTTAAATTTTATATGCGCAATAAATTTGTATAGTCTCACTTTGAGATGTAATGCAGCTAACAAAAACCAAACAGGACAAAACTAAACCAATTAAACCAAATAACCCACAAATATCTATACAAAAAATATATATATATACTATTAACTCTTATTTCAAATGTAACCTTTAACCCTCAACTCGTCCTTTTTGATCGTCTCCCGATTATTGACTAAATATTTATTAAATTCTGAAAATTATGTGCCAAAAATGAGAAATATGATTTTCGAAAAATTTGCGTAAATAATTGAAATTTAATTTCATAGTTCCCAAATTATTTTCGAAAAATGTATGTAAATAATTGAAATTTAATTTCAAAGTTTGCAAATATATGTCCACACAATTTTATATTAAATGCATGTCATTTATTATTATTTTTAATATTTAATATTTATAATAGATAATATGGATCAAAGGACAAATTCGAAGGACATCGTTATCCGTCGATCGTAAAGTTAACTTGATTTTAGCACATAAGATTAACTATATCATATACTATATGAATCATATAATATGATATAGTTACTATAATAGTATATGATTGACGGAATTCTGTAGGTATATATCCTACATATAATACAATACAATCAAGTGTACTTAACGGACATCGATGGGCGTAATATAACTTAACGTGATCAACGATCATCTAGTTCCTTAGTATAGAATTATTCTATTAGAATATGATATTCTATATATTCAATATCAGATTAAGTTTACGATCGAGGGATTATCCGTCGGATATCAATGTCCGTCGAATTTTTCCGTTGATCGTAAAGTTAATTTGATCCTATAATAGTGTTACAGTAGTGTATTACTATATTGAATTTCACATATTGTACTATTAGTTTAAAATGGTTAAATTAGTTAAAGAAGGGTTTTAATCTATATTTTTCAAAAATTGAAATATATAATTCAAATCCTTCAAATATACAATTGTCGTTGATATTTTCCAGAATAAACCTAGCGACTAATGTTTTTTATGTTTACTTTTGTACTTTGTTGATATACGAATTTTATCAAATTTAATATTTAAATTAATATATTTTTAATTATATAAATATATGAAGCTAGTTACATATATATTAAATAATTTTATTAGTTATCTATTAAATTGTTGAATATTTTGAACTATATTGCAATTATTGGTTAATATAAATTGCTTTACAATAGAAAATTAAACTAATAAATATTTATAAAATTAATTATTTTCGCGGCATGTTCTATCATGTTACTATGGACATAATATTGTATAATATAAAATATAATTTTATATTATACATTTATATCTTAATATATTAAATTATATAAAAGATATTTAATATTATATACAAATAAACTATTAAATGCGATTTACAATTTTATAATACCCATTTATTTTAATTCTTGTAATACCCACCTTTTTAAAAAGAGTAATTAACTTTATTAAGGTCGGATTGATAATACTTTTCACTATTATAGTGAAAAGTATAATGACTACTATATATTATCTACTATTTAGTAATATATGTTAAACCATTAGTACTATATAAAATATACGGATTGGTAACATATATGTCAAGTTAATTATTAAACAGTAATTTAATTTAAAATTAATATGATATTATTATAATAATTATATCATATTAAATATGATTATCATAATTATGATAATTATAATAAATTATTAATTAATGATAACTTTACTTTAAAGATTATTATATTAATTATAATTATAATTTATAAGCATAAATTTACAACAATGTTATCGTACCCATAATATGATATTATGGGCCATATATGATATATATATATATATAATATATAATATATATCATATATGGCCCATAATATGGGTATGATAACATATATGTAATATATCTAATATCCCAATTTTGGTTTCTCTTAAAATTAAATAATTGTATACAATTTTTATTTATTAAAATGTAATATATAACATTACCATTTGGTAATTATAAAAAATAATTATTTTGGATGGCCAATGGTCTCGTATGAATTAATTGTGGACTGGGTAATCTCAAGTATAACAATGCATAATATTACAGTGAATTTATATACCGTGAAATGTATATATATAATATATAAACGTGAAATGAAAAATATGGTTTAAATATGATATAAATTAATATGTGTATAAAATATAATATTATATATATATATATAATAGGAAGTCAAATAATATTTTATTATCTTTTATTTATATAGTTTATTTTTACTTGCTTTAAAATTAAGGGTAATTGTTTCGATAAGCTTAAGCAAAAACCCGGGTGGAAACCATCGATATAAAGAAAGTGGATAAGCAATTGACGCACGCAATGCATGTAAAAGATAGACACGTGAATGACACTTATCGATAAATTAACAAAATGGTATCAGTGATTTTGATTGGATATTAGTCATATTATATATGTCAACTATTAAAACTGTAGGATTTTCGTCGAAATAGATTAAAGTGACTTCTATCTATATCAATGGATTTATATTATAAATATCAATAAAATCAATAAAATAGTATTATATCTTCAATTTAAATACACAAAATTACGAGGAATGTTGATATTATGTATTTTAAATATATAATTTTATTTTTAGTATAGATAGTACATTAAAATTGGTAGTAATTATCAATATATATAAATAAATATTATTATAAATAAAAAGTAGTGGGCCAGATAGTGGGTTTCGACTGCAGCGCCCATAGCGGATAGTGCCATACACTACATTCAATTGCTTATCCACTTTCTTTATATCGATGGTGTAAACATATATTTGATAATTATTATTTTTTAATAATATTAATATATTTTTTAATAAAAATAACCATGAAATATTATCAATATTTATATATTTTTATAATTATTAATAATATTCACGGTATGTTATATCACAGTTGGAATTTAGAATTCTATTTTTGAATGATTCGTAATATTGACATTTATTCTGCCAAGCATATGCACACATCTAATTTCAAAGTTGATATTAAATTTTATTAAATAATGAATATAAATATATAATATAATATATATATAATAAATATATAATAATATAATAATTAATATGCATTAATATCACATTAAATTGTATTAATTGCGCGTATATATTAAATATCAGTGCCGTATTAACAAGTAATTAAAGTCTAGAATATCCCAAAATATAATTATTAATATATTTCTAAACTTACTTTACGCACATAAATTAAATATTGTGTTTATTGGAGGTATTATAAGATAAATCAAAGTGCGATAGAAAGCGATATATTGAATATGCGTGTGTAGCAATAGAATATCGCAATTATATAACTAAAAGTTTTACCGCACAGCTTACAGGCATATTATAATACCTCTGCGGGTAGGTTCCCTCGCAATTAACCTATCAACCATGCACGCCGGTGTAATTCATTCACTAAATACTATACGAGTGTTATAGATAGTATTAGCGTATCATAGATAGACTATAACACGCGACGGGTAACACATTTATAATACGATTAATACACGATTATCATACTACGATACAGCGAACGCTTAAGCTGTGTACACACCGCTAGCATCAAGCACAGCATCAAGTGCAGTAACGAGTCGCCGTGCTTGATGCTAGCGGTGTGTACAGCGAGCTCTTAGTAACCATACGCTCGCGTGTTATCCTCAACGATACGTAACCCGCTGATTATCATCGACTGAGAGTCTTAGTGATCAATACTGCGCCGTAGTCGGGTGTTAGCACTATACACCAGCAGTGCTGGTCCAGCACTACAGTCACTTCGGTACGGTAACATCTTAGACTGAGACGTTACCGTATAGGAGGTGCCTGTAGTGGTGTAGTACTAACACCCGACTACGGCGCAGTATTGATCACCGCCCGCAGCTCTATCCGCTAGATGTGTTATATAATAATAATAATAATAATAATATTTATTTATTGAATCTCATATATATATTGAATACAATACAAATAACGGATACAAATGGACCTATGTATCTATATATATATATATCGTTGTTATTGTTTTTACCAATACATAATCAATACAAACTTTTAACCAATGTAATCAGTGAATCTTTCGCTCTAGTAGTGGGCCACTGCCTATCTACATATCTCACCGTATCGCATGTTTTTACTCGCCTCTATTCATGTAGATTACTAATCGCGTTCTCCTCTCGTAATCGTGTAATCTACGCGCGTAGGCTTATTTTAATGTTTGTTAATATATTATCTATTGTTTAGTGTTATTTTTTTTCATTACAATACACTTTCTACCTATCTCTCTAGATCTCTCCCTCTATCTCTAGCACTCTATATATAGCTCTATATCTATAGATCTATAGCTTTCTCTCTATAACTCTCTATCTATAGCTGGTATATGTACACTATAGACTTTATAGTAGAGTATCATATGTGGATATAGTTTATGTAGTAGTAATAGTCACAGTTATTACAATAGAGCTGGTGTATACTATACACCTATACTATATACCTATACTATATACCTATACTATATACCTATACTATATACCTATAATATATACCTATACTATATACCTATACTATATACCTATACTATATACCTATACTATATACCTATACTATATACCTATACTATATACCTATACTATATACCTATACTATATACCTATACTATATACTGTATAGTGTATCATAGTATGAATACAGTATGTGATGATAATGGTAACACTTATACTATGTTATTATTAACGCCAGTCATCTCTATCTACCACCACCATGTATACTAATACGTGATGTTATTTTACAGTTATGAATTAGATGTGCAACGAAGTGAATACTAGTTACATGGTTAGTATCTCAGGTCAACAGTACATTAGTAGTATTGTATGCTATACTTATATTGGTTATATTAACACACATATATATATATATATATAGCTTTATATAGCTTTACAACACATTTATCACACAAAGGTACCACACTATAGGGTTAATGTATGGAGAAAGAAAAAGATGAGGCCCTCAAGTATCGATAACTGCTCAACTTTTTAAATTTAGATATAACTTCAAATAGCAATAAAAACGTTAGAAATACATATATATATATATATACTTATACCTGAATTTATACCATTAATAAAATAAAAAATTTAAATATTTAATTAGCAATATATTTTATTTTATAAATAGAAAGTCATTTAATTATGCATATAGAAAATTAAATATTATCTGCTAACATTCAATTCAAAAACCTAAACCCTATCTATGAGCATATAAGTAATACTTTAAATATATTTTTATTTTCAAAATTTATTATTCTAAATTTATCATTAGAATTTGTTTACAAAAAAGTAAAATAGAAAATCTAAAATTCTAGTTTGTAATGAATATACAAGTAACTTTATAAGTATTTTACTGTTATTATATATAATTACATTTGTAGGTACATGTAATTGTATATAAGAATAATCAGTCAAATGTGCATATATAACATACAGGTCATCTACAAGTAGTATAAATAATATATGTGCATATATATTCAAACATGAACTTAATTTGTTAATTGGTTTCTCACACCTTTCACTCACAATGAATACACTCAGGTGATACAAGTGAAGTTAATACTAGTTGTAGTGTTAGAAGAAAGTCTAAATGCATATTAGCTTATGTTAAATAGCAGATATATATATTTTCTAAATTTATATTAATTCAAATTTATATTATCTCATAAATTAATAATCTATGTATTTCTCATTAAAATAATATTATGTAAACAAATAAAATGTAAATAAACAATTATTGCAAAAATAACCTAATTAACGGATAAAAACAATTAAAAACACAATAAATACAAAGTGGACTCCAGTAGAGTTAAATCGACTCTAGGATAACAAAACTCCACTCCACTCTCGTGTCAAACACATTGCGAGAGGTAGAGTTTAGAGTAAGCGTCCGATAGCGCACCCCTAGAGGGAAATACCCCCCTCTCTCTCGCTCTTTGCGTGTAGCGCAGACGTTATACTACTATTAATTAATAATAACGCATAGATCACTCTCAATACGAATACATTGATCTATACACGCACACACACACGCATGCATACCAATACGTGCATATATCTACATATGAATGAGTATATATAGTACCATACCTATATCTGCGCATATATCTCTATGTATTAATGTGCGTTAAGTTCACGTATCTATATGTGCATATATATATATACACGAATATATATAAACACTTGCATATATATTGCCACACACACGCGCGCGCGGGTGCACATGTACTTAGAGTCGGGTGTTACCTCATATGAATGGCACCACTCCATTAGCAGTGTTCTATTGTTACAATCTAGCTAAACCTACCGCCACCACTGCTAGCTGATTAACATTCACCCTACTACTACTACTACTGCTACACTTGCACACACGCATGCACACGAATGTCTATAAGCGCGCACATACAAGTTACTATAAGCATACGCACACCAACATTGCCTGAATAACATTCACCCTATCTCCATTGCCACTACTACTACTACTACTACTACTACTACTACTACTACTACTACTACTACTACTACTACTACTACTACTACTACTACTACTACTACTACTACTACTACTACTACAGGCACATACATACACCTGCCTATACACCTATACAAGTTACCACTATAGTACGCATACACACCAGTACATACAAGTCACAAGTTCACACACACATACACACCACACATACACACCACACATATACAGATAGGTCGGGAATGACTTCACGACAGGCTAGATCTGTAGACCTCACCTCCGCGGTTAGTGTGTACACAAGTAGTACTTCTAGTATCTGTGTTGTTGGTCTGGTTGATGCAACACACCTCCTTTTATAACTTATATATCATTCCCTCCCTACTGCCCTACCTTCTTGCTTTCTCTCTCATCCCTCCGTTCTTCCTCCACTCCCTACCCCTCCTCTTCCTTCTTCCCTCACTTCCTCCTTCACTCTCTACCCCTCTTACTCCCTCTCTCAATCATTTATTCTTTCACTCCCTACCTCTCTACCACCATTCTTCCCTCCCTCCTTTATTCCTTTACTCCTTATCTCTCTCCTCCTCTCTCATATTAAGAATTAACTTTGCACATAATACATATATCACTGTAGTATTGCATAAGCTAATCTCCGTATGATAAAGTAGACTATGACCACGAGTACAAACTTCATCAAACTATATCAGCACAATATCACAATATTTGAAGTCTTTATTATTATATTTATTAAATTAGTGAATTTTAATATTTTATATATCACGAATGCGTTTATTTCGTTTAACAATATTTATATTCATTATCATATATTATTCGTTCAACATTTAATGTGCACAGCTACATATAATATACAAACATTAGCCCCGCCCCCTTTCTCTCTCCTCATTGTTCATATAATAACACAGCCGGTAATACTCTCCCGACATTATTACATAATGTTGAGTTCATACGAATGCGATAGTAATGCCAATTATGAGTGGTATTAATGAGTTGAACTGTCACAATTAGCACATGGCTGCTAACTTGTATTCAATACATTTGTTAGTGTAGTTTGACATTAAGGAGTGCACAGTTTTAGGTAAGTTACCTATACTATTATATATATATATATATATATATATATATATATCGCATTTACTATTTGATTATATCGAATTTACTATTTGAATATATGAGGAATTATATAAGGAACTAATTGAACATACCATTGCACTAGCCTAATTTATACACACATAAACATACATACACATCTACACACACACAATACCCACACACACACACACATATAAACACCTACACACACCCCACACACCCACACATACGCACACAATATGCACATACTCACACACACACAATACCCACACCCACACATACCCACACACATACACACAGATGTCTAGAGTGGACAGACTAACTAAAGCCGGCCAGCCATACCGTACCCCCGCCCCCACCACCACCACCACCCTCAATCAAGGAGGTGCCGTAGATGACATAACCGTCAGAATAGACCGCGTTCCGTCGCACAACGTCAACAAACTGTTGCCTAGCAACGGGTACACTACCGGCAGTACAGTGGTTAGCATAGTAGGGGTAACGAGTGGGTCTATAATGTTAAGGCCTATATGAAATCGTCCAGTAAAATAAGTTTTGCAAAACATCCAAAATTACTTGTTATGGGTACTGACATCTAATTTGAACTCTCATGTATTACCATATATCTAGTGTAAATTTAAGTCTATTGTCTATATGATATCCATTGCTTTGTTATTGTTACAATATAAACAATCATTGAGATTTTAAAATTATACTATTATTTGGTAATTATACAGTTGTTATATACATATATGTATATTTATATATTATTTATTATAATTATAATTATAATTATTATTTTCATATATTATGTAAAAATAAGTTTACTCTTCGGTATCTATTAGTTTAACATAACATCGAAGAGGCCTTTCTAATACGGCGAACAGCTAACGTAATACATCGAAGTATCGTTTGAAATCGTATCGTTTAGCTTTAATTATAATTCTGTGATTTTATATTGAATTCAATGATTTTGACCACTCCTTCAGTATTGATACGCCTGTCAAATGTATTCCTGTCAGTACAATATCGTATAGCTATTAGGAGAGTGTCCGGTATCTCTACTTTGGAAGTTCTACACTTTATAATGATCACTTATATAATTTCTTAAACGAAATATTGACGTAATATAAACGAAATCTGAGCACTTCATATTTTTAGTGAGCGATTTACTTTGCTGATTTTAAAATATAAGTGCCGTACTAATTCATCTAAATTGTGAAAATTAAATATTACATAATATAAGTTATACGCGAGTGCTATAGTAGTATATATAGAGAGCTAGTGCGAGTGCTGATTAGATTTAATAATTGCACTATAACTAATACACGCACTTCTTCATCGTTGTAGAAAATGGTGGAAGAGGATTTCCGCAATAGAAGCAGTAGACGACCTCGCCAGAAGAAAGGTTCGTCTGATCCTAGAGGTCAATAGGTCTATCTTATCTCTCTAAAACAACTCAGGCTTATGATAAAGTCGTGTATTTTTTCATGTTTTTTCAAGTGTATTTTTACTCAATGTTATATATTTATACTGACAAAATACATTACCTCCGTTTAGTAAATATACTATTGTTATGTATTTTGACTGTGTAAGTAATACTTACTAAGAATTACTCTATACATCCGTAAATTAGAGAAATCCCCAAATAAATACATAGTTAGATAAAATTGAATAATGTGATCACTCCAGAAATCGTAAATTTCTACCATGTAATGTACATACTATATATTATCTATTGCTAGAGTGTGATTACTGTTTACACACACACACTCTCTCACACCTACACACATACACACCCACACACACACACACACACAGAGGTCAATAAGAATGCCAAAGATCTAGCAGCCATGACCAAGGAGGAACTACGCAAACACAGGAAAGATCAACGATGGTGGGTATTCGTCGAGAACATTGTTATGTCGTTTGGGTATACGTACAATATGAATAACGTTGTATTTATACGTATTGAAATGTATCCATCATTTCGATGGCGCAGTGGTTAGAGTGCTTGACTTCGACCTGCTTTACCTGGGTTCGATTCCCGGTAGAGGCGAGATATTAAAAATTAATAAAACATAGTTTTATACGCATTATTGAAACGGTATAATTCCGACGCCGCGTAAAATACTGCCACAACAGATCAATCATTCTAATATGATCCTTAAATGCTCGCTATATTAAATAGTTACTTTGTACGACAAAATAGACCAGTTCTATACGCGCTGTACGTATGTAAAAAATAGGAAATCTACATTTTGTCATGCGAAAAGTTTCGAAATTTGATAATTAAATAATAATAATTAATTATTTACTAAAACCCATAAATAATAATGAAAAAAACCCAAAAACCCATTATCAAAAGGTTTAAACCCAAAAACTCAATAACTCAAAAACCCTACCTCTGCCAACCCTGAGCGTTAAGCACCGATCACGCGAATACCCTCTAATACCACTATCTCTCACCAGGCGGGAGAACCTCTAATACAACTATCTCTCACCAGGCGGGAGAACCTGTCATCGTGTCACCACTACAGAGACCGGCGAGTGGTTGCCCAGCTCCCCAAGTCGAAGTACTTACCTCGATCACCCGAGATCGTATCACCCCCGTTCGAGCTACGGCCGGTAGCGGTCAATAGAGGTGACCACTACCCCGTGGTCACTAACGGAGGTCACAGGGTCATCACCACCGACATCCACTACTTGAACGACGACCTCGACCTGGCGTTCAAGTTCAAAGGTAAAGGTTAGCGTAGCTTAACCTTATCGGCAACGTTAGGACGACTGTACGATAGATATACGTTAACGTATAATTATTATCGTTGAATATTATTATCATATATATATATATGTATTTGTGTACATTATATAGTCGTTTATCATCTTGAATTAATTTGAAATTATTATATTGTTATATCAATGTTATATAATCTAATGAAACTTCATCATATATATATATTTAAAATATGATATTGAATATATATATTTATAAAAAATACCTAATTATATATGTGACTTATCATGTATTGATACGCTTACAAATGATTTGATTCCTATCGTGTGATACGTAACAAACAATTCTGATTTCGTGTAATGATGTATATGGTGGAGTAACTTCTGGTAACTCTTATTAAAATATAATTACCTATCTCCTGTATACACTTGATAAATTACATCTTTAACTCCCCACTATACTATAGAGAACAAACCCAGAATTCAATACACAAATATACACACTCCTCAAGTTAGTAAGCATTGTTCAACCTATGTAATTATCAGGTGTTTGCACATTAGCTAGTCTAATAGTTGGACTTGGTTATAAAGTATTGTCTACCTCTTCTATTGTCCATCTCTTCTATTTTTTAATCTCTTCTATTTTACATATCTTCTATTGTCCATCTCTTCTATTGTACATCTCTTCTATAGCTAATGACTTGTAGTTAATGCACTAGCCATCTATTCCATTGGTAATCATGGATGCATGTATGATTTACAATTCATGCTTTACTATACTACCTTACCTTACCATGTCAAGCTTGCTCAGCATCAAATATCTTGCTCTTACTATATATCATACATATATCATACATTAACGCTATGTTTAAGTTAACAAGTTATTATAATACTACTAATTAATATTTCTTCATAATTTAAATAATATATCAATATATACATATATATATATATCTACTTCACATAGGAGATGGATGATGACATACACAGTTTCCGATCTTACGATGATAACGATTTACTAACCACCGGTAAATATATATACGTATACATGTTTGTACTGCTTGTGTGGCTCAGTGGCTAAGGCGTCAGACACACATGCAGTAGGACACGGGTTCGACCCTCGTCCGGACCATTAATTAATTTTATAAAATGGGTCTTAAAATATTATTTAGAAGTGATCTTATATAATTGTGTATAAATAAATGATCGGCTCTCGTTAAAACTATAGATGCCTTAACACGAGAGTGGCTTCGAAGGGACATTAGAGCCATATATTGTTATAAGTGAAAACTTCATCTAAGTTCCTGGATGGGATGAAAGGACTCCAACAAATAAAAATAATAATAACATTATACATATGTGTGTGTGTATACGAGTGTAGTAGAGTGGAACCGTAGTAAGGCGGGAGTTGTAGCGTTGCGAGTGATCATCGCCGTACGATCTAGCTGACCAATCGGTGAGCCCGATTAGAGTATAGCACTCGGGTAGCTGTGACCGATCAACTTACTAGTCTCAAGCTCATTGGGCTACAACTAGAGGATAATAGTGTTCAGTAGGTAGGGGCGATGGAACGATTTTGTATGTAGGGGGACCAACCAATCAAAATAAATGTTGTGGTAAAAGTGGGGGGGGGACCAATACATAGAAGGTCCCCCTAGATTTTAAAGTGGGGGGGGGATATGTCCCCCCCCCACCGTCCCCCCTGTTGCAGCACCCCTACCAGTTGGGTAGCTCGATAATAGAAGCATAGTGAAACAAACACTGACATTTATTATAGCTAGGCACCGTGTTACATAAGTAAAGCCACATTCATTGCTACAGCACTCGATTAGTATTACTCTATACTTAAGGCTAACTTTATACTGATACCACTAATCACTATGTTGTGTTTATTATACAAATAAAATAATTGTATATAGACATTATTCATTATACATATCTATATATATATATTTATTAAATATATAACATACTATAATATATAATTATGAATGTTAGTTGATATAGAGAATGTTATCATTGATCACTATCACTGTATTACCCACTATTGTAGATTAACATTGCGTAACAATTGTTTTAGATTACGAAGCTTTCCGAATGAAAATTCGTAATCAAAAGTCTTTGCATAAACTAGATTTCTACGGTTTGTTAATTATTTACTATATATATTCTATATATCTTTTAAGTTATTGTTAAGGAATTCATTTTTCAAATAACAAATTATTTCAGAAAAACTTTTATTATATATATGCAAATTATATGAAATATGATCTTTTCAATTATTTTTCTACGTCAAATATAACTTATATCTTAAAGTAACCATATAACTATTAATGTGTATAATAATCTACTAACTAAATATAAAATATATAGAAATATAAAATATATAGCACATATATAAAATAATTAACAGATGCATACAATGTTAGTATATGTTTCGTACTATTATATAACGATTATAAGTTCGCCTAATGTTATCACAATGATTGTATTGAACATAAAGTCAGCGAGAGGTTTTACAATAATTGAAATCCGTACTACATAAGTTATAATAGCAGTAATATAACAGTTATTCGTAGTGTTAGCATGAATGTTTTATACAACGCTAAACATGTCAAAACCCACGTTACACATGTATTAACTACTTCATACCCACTCACACACACACCCACTCACACACACACCCACTCACACACACACCCACTCACACACACACCCACTCACACACACACCCACTCACACACACACCCACTCACACACACACCCACTCACACACACACCCACTCACACACACACCCACTCACACACACACCCACTCACATACACACCCACTCACACACACACCCACTCACACACACACCCACTCACACACACACCCACTCACACACACACCCACTCACACACACACCCACTCACATACACATATTTATAGACACAGTGGAACCTGAAGAAGAAATATCACCGGATGACCTTGAGCTGAACAGCAGAGGTAGACAAACACTAGCATCTCTTTTTTTAATATTAGCGCATCCGTTTGAAGCATAGCATTAATAGTTATTTGATACATACATTAGATTATTTAGAGTAATAATTAAAAAATAATATATATATAATATAGTTATATTTATATAACTACCCGTGTGGCTCAGTTGGCTAAGGCGTCATACACACGAGCAGTAGGACGCGGGTTCAAGCCCCTTCTGGACCAAAATAGATCTTAAAATAATATTTAGAAGTGATCTCATTTAATTGTGTATAAATAAATGATCGAATATCGTTAAAACCATGGATGCATTAACACGAGAATGGCTTCTAAGGGACATTAGAGTCATATGGTTGTAAGTGAAAACTTTATCTAAGTTCCTGGATGGGATGAAAGGCCTCCACCAAAATAACAATAACACTAAAGTATGATAACAAATCAATATTTAATTTACATATTAGTATATACATCTACAATCATTATATAATGATTATACAATAGATATTATTATACGAATAGTTGTTTATAAACGAAATAATACACAGCTATGTCTACTATAATACTTTGCTGCTATAATATTAGCTCAGTATCTCTCCTTCTCTGTCGCCACAAACTGTGCTATGGCCCATTAACCCACTGACCCATATCCTCATCTAGAACAACTGCAGCAACTCTACGCCAAGAGTAACGAACAAATCAAAATGCACGATGAGAATATATACGGTAAGAAATCAGTCATGCGTGCGTGTGAGCGTGCGTTCTATGTATACTTGTTCCAAGTTTGCATCGCGTCACCTTATTATATCATTGATATATTATATCTTATAAGCCACGCTCCATATTAACTCCATGTTGAATCTCATCCTGAGTGTGTCTACAAATCTACACATAGGTACATTGTTATTGTTAATTGGTGGAGTCCTTTCATCACTTTAGGAACTTAGATGAATTGTTCACTTATAACCATATGGCTTTAATGTCCTTCCTAATGAATTTTATATTTATTTTTATTTATTTATTCGTTTAAAATTATTTAACTATCCTACATATTATTCATTTTACACGTCACGCATACGCGAGAATAACACGCGCATATTAATCTGTATAATAAACAGAATAAACCGCATAATCACTACTACTACTACTACGCATAATCACAGGTCATAGGTCGTCGTCGCGTAACCTCCACGACCCCAGCGCCCCCGTCGTCAAGGAGCCGACGCCGCGTAAAGCCCCCGTTGCCGCCGCCATCAACGTCACCGTAACCAAAGCGACCAAACGACAACGCGAAGAAGGCGTCGGTAGCAGTAGCGCAGGCGGCGCCACCGTAAGTCGAAGGTCGCGACATATCGAGCCGGCCAACGTAAACAATAGCAACGCGGCCGGGCCGAAGTCATCACTGTCGTCGACTATTACTACTACCAGTAGTAGCGGAACAGCAGCCGAGTCAATACCGAGACCCTACACCGCACCGGCACCGCTAGCTGGACGTTCCATGACCTCTACGGCCGCAGCTAGATTAACTAGCGGTCAAGCTGGCGGTGGTGTTGCGAGGTCTAGTAGTGCAGCCGCGGCCAGCTCCGTCTATAGAGCCTCACCGGTCAGCAGAGGGGTCAGCGCGGCCCGTAAGTCCCTGTATCGTAGCAACACGCTCAGGGTGCAACAGGCTAACAACGGTCACAAGCTGAAGACGGGTCAGCCTCCCTCCTCCTCGGGTCATCACGGTACGTGTGTAGTAGTAGTTGTTGTATGTAGTTATTATTATTATTATTATTATTATTATCAGATTTAGGCAATGCCAGGTTAATTATAGAAGCAGTGTTGCTTATCGACACAATTACCCCTTATAATGACGGAGAGTTTATTTGAAACTTAAGCGATAGTCGTACAAAACAATCGATCGATCGATAAACCGTATAGGTCTCTCTGTATAGTGATGCGTTTATATATTAATATAGCCGACCTCTATTCCGCAGCGTTTACGTCGGAGGTGACCTCTAAACCGGCGGCCATTACTCCGCACAGCTGGAGGCAAGGTCAGAAACTAGTGGTCAAGGAACTAGGCCGTATGGAAGCTATGCCAACAGGTGTGTATGCCTAATGCCTACTTGAGCCCCACTCATTTATATAAACCTTTAATAAACCATGAAATATATGCTATATTCGTATCATAAATTAAAATATATGAAAATATTGAAATAATCTTTATTATGAATCATATCTTATGAGTATATCCTAATAATCTAAAATCTGCTACTACTACTACTACTACTACTACTACTACTACTACTACTACTACTAGGTCCTATAGGTTGTGCCACATCTGAGAATCTAGTAGAACTAACAGATGAAGGTCATCGCATCGTGAACTCTGCACGTTCCTCCATTAGTGGACAAGGTCAAGGTCAGTGTTAAGATGGCAACGTAATGCTCTATTTAGTATGTCTTTGTAGTCATTATGAGTAATTTTGACATCTTGTGTAGGTATATCGGAACAGGAGGGTGAGGTATCTATATTAATCTTGAATAAATAATGTATACATTCATATATAGAAACACATCGAAAATATCAATTTCAATAAATATATAAGTCTTTTATAATTTACTTAGTATATATATATTTATATAAATTGTTTAATTTTTGTCCTATAAAATAAATGAAATACATTTCTAGGATTTTTTTTAAAACTCAAATATATGAATGAAATATTGTTTGTTACAATTTATTTGTATGTCTAAATAATATAAAAGGTAAAATTAAAAAAAAGATTAATTAAAATTTTTAATTTAATTTATAAAAATATAATATTTATATCACATTTACTATATATTTTTTAAGACAAAATCAATATTTTTCAAAAAGGTATAAAAAATAAAACAACTTTTATTTACACTTTGTATGATATTTTTTAGAAAACAATATCATATCTACTAGAATAAGTGCTAGGGATAACAAATATTAAAGATTCAAGTTGTAGCAACAATTTTCATATATTTTAATATATTTTCGTTATCATTTATTTGTCTATAATACTTTTCAATGTAATTTTTTACTAATTTTTAAATATCTGTCACATCGTTATTATAAGCTCAAATTTAATAATTTGTGTTGCATATTTCTTACAACATCTAAAGTTAACCTAAACTCACTTAGACAGAACAATTTTTATTAGATGATCACTCTTAGGGTGCGTTTTTTGTAACATACCAACGTACCAACGTAATATCTGTATGCTTATACATGTAAACTCAGTTGGTACGTTGGTACTACTATTTCGACGTCCCATCCTAACGTACCAACATACCATCAATCGATATAAAAATCGATGTATCCAATTCACCATTTACATGTATAAACATACAGATGGTACGTTGGTACGTTATGAAAAACACTTGCTAACTTGGTACGTTGGTATGTTACAAAAAACGCACCCTTAACCTACCTGTCCTTAAGTTGATGTGCATCTATTTATATATTGCATGTAAAGTATAGGAAAAATAGCATGTTTTCAAAATGTATCCTCTTTTATATTAATGTTGTTTTTTTAATTATTCTAAAACAATCAATTAAAAACATATAGTTTAAATATATAATTGAATATCTTTAATATTTAATATAAATAATATACAATTTAATTCTTTTTCATAATTAATTATTTATAAAAATTAGCCATACATTTACTATATAAATATAAATTTATAATATCTATCGTTATATAGGACTGAAATATTCATATTATATTATTTATTTATATGATCTATGTAAACTGTGTACATTGTAAGTAAAACGATTAAAAATATAATTTATAGATAATTTATAATTTATTGATTGTAATTGTATTTTATTTTATTATTACATTTATTGTAGATGTACAAAATGAAAAATAATTATTTTGAGTAAATTAAGTTAAAAATTAAGTTCAAAATATTTTGTTATTATTTTATATATAATTGTTATATTGCTATATAATAGAAAGTTAGTAATTTATACATAATTGTCATATATTCTATATAGATATAATCATAAAATAAAAGTATAAATATGTTCATCTCGTGCGGCACATTATTTTAATTTTCCGGTTTTTAAAAACTCGTTTTTAAGTAATATTTGATATGTGAAATACATGATATGTACATCATTTTAATCATAATATATTATATAATTCAAATTTAATAAACAAAAAATTGAAATTTATTATTTATTACGCGATTTGAAAAGTAGCATTTCCCTTTATTTGAATTATAAATCATCTCATGAATTCTGCCGTTAATCGTCAACAAACGTAAACAGTAACAATTTTATATATTATAACTAATTAATAAATGATCTAGTTTTTAACTAATTAAACCGCGAATACTCGTACAGACATGGACACGATAGCTAAGAAAACAGTGAAACCCGTCACTGTGAAGAGAAAGAAAAGAGCACCGATAGGTTAGTGCCCTCATCCCCTCCATCTCTTGCACTTACCTCAATATCCTCCTCCTCATCACCTCCATCTCCTCTTCATCATCTCCTCATCTCCTCTTCATCTCCTCTTCATCACCTCCATCACCTACATCTCCTTCTCCTCTCATACACACTATTACATACTGTACACATGTCACCTGCATCACACTTCACATAGAGCCACCTGATATAGAACCTTAGCTTTTCTAGCCATTATTAGCTACTTTAAATCATTATAATTCGCTTTAAGTTACATGCCCCATATGTAATAAATGTTCTTAAATGAATAATTGAAAGCAGCCGATTTCTAGCTATAGGAAAGAGTCCGATATCAGGCAGCTCTACTCAGTTGGAATCCGGCTTTAGATATTAACCTTTTCACATATACTTACTTACTTAGTTACTTAATTCCGTGGCATAGGAATCGTAGGGGGAGAACATGACAATGTTTTTATTAACTTTTTCCATTTATAACGATCTTTTGCAATAACTAAAAATTACTGAAGAGGGAGATTAGAGTATTCAAAATTATCATTTAACCAATTTTTCTTTGGTCTTCCCTTTCGCATATACCTACACTTTAATATTAGCCCACACCTATATATCTATTCAGATCTAACAACTATTAACATAGCGACACACCTAATCGTACCACATAAACCTCGATAAGCCACTTACCCCGTCATACCTATCTTATCACACTTACTCTTAACCCTATATCACCCTCTTAACTTCCACTTGACCTTTTATCTTTACTAACCGATTCTCACTGTCGTAGTGCGTTACTATCATCAGAGGGAGATGATTATTACATAACTTAAGGGTAGACGCGTGCGTTCACCTACACAATGCTATTTATAGATCTACCGAACACGCTAAGTATAACAAACTAATAGAGATAATTAAATACATTTTTTTAATTCAATAGATAAAATTCTAATTCACATAATTAGATATTTTCGTAAATATAATTAATTTAAAAGTATGAAAAAAAAACAGTTTAAAAATGATTGATATTTTTTATTTGTTTTTATTATAAATATGTTATGTTTATCATGATTTATTTGTAAATATTAAAATAATGATACACAATTATCTATTAATTTAGTATTATATGTTATACATATAGAGTAAAAATTTCAGATAATAATAATAAAATTAAAAAAGTAGCGGGCATTTACATGTGGTTACTAAGTGAAAAATTAAAAACTTGAGTAATGACATTAAAAGTTTTTACATAAATAATTATTTATGATTATAATAATTGCTAATATGTACAAATATGCAAATATATAAAGTATACAATATAAAAACAAATATATAACATATATATATATAATACATATAATACTGACATAATAAGTCTATTATAATACTATATAATTATATAGTACTAACATTTTAAGTTATATTATACATGTAATATAAAAACAAATATCTATATACATATTAAAAATATTTATAAAAATAAATTATGTAATATAATGAATAATATAATATAAAAATAATACAGTAATACATATTTACAATTAAAATTCACCAGCAGAATAATCTGTACTTCCATGCGATCGAGTAATCCTAGCGTAATCCTTCCTTGGTATGTTTATTAGGACCCGGCATAATAGTAAATTGTTAAAAATTACATATTTCTCCGATGATATTAAATTACAATAAGAATTCATTGTTGAAAGCATCACTTTTCAACCAATGATATCTAGTTATACACCCACGTGATTTGTTTTTTTTTATTTTATACTATTTAATCTATGATCTATGCTAAAATTAACATAGACATTTTTAAATTAAAAGATTTAAATAAGCGTAATATAGAATCACATATCATAAGTATTTACATAAACATAGTTATAATTTTATTGTTAATTTCATAACATTTATATTTTTATTTCTCTCGTAAAACACTTTATATCGATAGAAATACTCTAAAATATTTACAAATATTTCCAAAGATGGTAAATAAGATACAGAACTTGATTAATATGTTATACAACATTTTTTTAAATGATAATTGTTATCATATTTAACACATTTTAACCATTACTTGAATACGTTTAACTTAATATCTAAATAAGGAACTCATCTATTAGTAGAGAAGTAGTAGAGGAGAACTTTTTATTTTAATAACCTAACCTTTCTTATATAAAAAAAGTTAAATGTGTACTAAGAATATAAAGCATTGTCTACTAGCTATATATATAGGACAAAAATAGGTCATTAACTACTATAGATAAGAAACTTTAACCATTTTATATAATAATACTCTGCATATTTCTACTATTTCGCTTATTCTTTTACATGCCCAATTATATTATTTGTTTATTTGTATTTCTCCCTTAAACTATAACCACTAACTTAAATTCTATCTAATAGACTTATTAAATATAAACTTAATCTATAACCTCATCCGCCCGTAAAACAATAGCGGAGAAAGAATATTTATTTTAATAATTTAATCTTTTTAAATTAATTGTATTTATGAAAATTATTATATATATGTATTAAGATAGTATCTATCGAATAAAAAAAAATCATGTAATTATCCTATTAGTTTTTTATCAGTAACGTTTTTGGTACAGATATAAATAGTACGGTGTAGATGAACTCCTATCCTTAACCAATAATACAAATCGTTAACATTCGAACAATAACTCGATATTACTCGCGCGTACACCTTAACATCTAACCCTTACCTTACATTACCAGGTCGAGCTCGCTCGCCAGTTTTTGACTCCCTTCTTCCATTCATCTTTATCGTCCATTGCAGTTTTCAGTTCAACAGTTTACAGTTCAATCTAACCCCGACCCACCAGTAAGGGTGATCATAGAACACATTTTTTTTTGGACACATTGCATCTTATAGCTATTGAAATTCTAAGAATATATGTATACTTCAATTTTTTATAGTCATTTTTTACGACACGACATACTGTCAATCTTTTTTTTAGTCATTTTTTACAGTGTCCTGTTAAAATTCCAAGAAATTTCCAGGAATTTTTTTTTTAATTCTATTTTTTATATTTTCTATTCCATTATTATAAAATAAATAGTGTGTTAAAATTTCATAACAAAGGTTTCAAATACTTATTTTTTTATAATTTATTTTTTACAATGTAAAATTTGTATCTAACTAAATGTTAAACTTCACGAGGCTGTCGTGTGAGCTTAGATTAATAAAAATTTAAAAAAATTTGTGTGCTTCATTTTAATGGTATATTTATTAAGAAAAACATAGTCAAATGTTAATCTGTTAATTTTCAATTTTCTATGATCGCCCTTACCCAGTAACATCGACTACTACGACGACTGTGGAGAAGGAATCGTCGCCGATGAAGCACAACTACGACGGCAAGGAGATCGAGAGGTTCATGCTGATGAGACGCAAGGCTCGCAGGGAGGATCTGAGGGCTAAACTGGCGGCCAAGAGTCAGGCCGACGATCAGAAGAAGAAGATGTTGGCGGCGCTCAGCGAGAAGGCCAAGGTCGCTTGGGTTAGTCCACTCGTCCACTTGTTCGGAACTACTAGTTGTTGTCCACTTGTCTAGTACTACTAGTTGGTGTCCAGTACTACTATTTGATGTCCATTTGTCCAGTATTACTATTTTATGTCCACATATCCAGTACTAGTTATTCACTTTTCTTTATTACGAAAGTAATAGATTTCATATTAAAATAGATTTATATTTGATATAAATTATATTTTTACAACAAATTTCTACAGAAAATATTTATTCTTGATTATTTATAAATCATATTACTTGTGTAATAGATGAATTTGAGAGAACGAAAATGTAATGATATAATTAATCAGTAATTCCAAGTATATTAATTGTAAATTTATATCATATATATTAATATCATAGAAGTATTTCATAAATTAATACAATCTATCTATCCACCTATCTACATAATAAACTTCAGTTATATATCACACTTACAGAAGCCCGCTCATAGAACCTCAGCGGAATGTAAACCAGTGAGAAAAGCATCGACAATGATGCCTGCAGCTGTTCCTCTTGCTGTTGCCGATGCTGCTGTTGGCCCTGCTCTGAATGACAGCCTCACAACGTCTGTGGACGGCTTCGTGAATATCTACGACCCCCGAACCCCACACGCCGCCGCCGCCCCACCTCCAGCTGCCCCCGCCGCCCACAATATGGACCCCGTACGTATGATGAAACCCCCATATAGTCACCCTACTTCTGTTATCCCTAATGCATTATTTATGTTCTATTAGGACGGACCAAACTTTTGAATATTCGATCGAGTAGCCTCAGATTTATATTATCTAAAATGTAGTATATTTAGTATCTTTTATCGTATTATCTATTACATATATGCAGTATAAATAGTTTATTATATTTAGAATACTAAGTCTATTAGTCCATTTCTTCACTAGTATAGTCTAATATAGAAATAGTTGATATTAGATCATCTTAGTCCACGTCTATTATGGTAGTAACATCTACACTAATTAAGAGTACATTATTTAATCAATATATATATATATATAATAATAATAAATATATATATATAATAATAACAAATATATATAATAATAACAAATATATATATATATATAATAATAACAAATATATATGTATATATATATATATTATAATAAGGTGTTAATGTAGAAATTCAATAATATATCATGACTACATGATTGTACAAACATGCAATAGTTGAACTGAGCTAGTTTATATTTATTATTTTCTTTAATAAAGTAATATTTCACTATTAATATATACTTTTGTGATAATAATTCTTTAGATAATACCATTTCGAATACAAAAATCTAACTACACTAACATATATTAGTACGTAATTCAGTGATTCACACACACACACACACATACACACACCCACACTATACCACTATTCACTACCCCTAACACAGGAACTGGCTAAGATCCTAGAGAAGTTCAAGAATAAGGGTAACAGTATTCACGAAGTGGTGAAGAACTTCAAGTCTAGGGCTATCTCCATCGATACGGAACCAGTGGCGCCACCACCACCTAGAGAGATGATCACAACCGCAGCAACGACCTTAAGCCAGCCTCTCAGGATCATTGATAAACCTACTGCTGATGAAGCTTTAGGTAGTAGTAGTAGTAGTAGTAGTAGTAGTAGTAGTAGTAGTAGTAGTAGTAGTAGTAGTAGTAGTAGTAGTAGTAGTAGTAGTAGTAGTAATAGTAGTAGTAGTAGTAGTAGTAGTAGTAGTAGTAGTAGTAGTAGTAGTAGTAGTAGTAGTAGTAGTAGTAGTAGTAGTAGTAGTAGTAGTAGTAGTAGTAGTAGTAGTAGTAGTAGTAGTAGTAGTAGTAGTAGTAGTAGTAGTAGTAGTAGTAGTAGTAGTAGTAGTAGTAGTAGTAGTAGTAGTAGTAGTAGTAGTAGTAGTAGTAGTAGTAGTAGTAGTAGTAGTAGTAGTAGTAGTAGTAGTAGTAGTAGTAGTAGTAGTAGTAGTAGTAGTAGTAGTAGTAGTAGTAGTAGTAGTAGTAGTAGTAGTAGTAGTAGTAGTAGTAGTAGTAATAGTAGTAATAGTAGTAATATTTATTGAATCACATATATGCAAATAACGGATACAAATGGACTCCTCGAGACATCATAGACTTTTAAATATCATAAATATGTAATATATTTTGATATATTGTACATTAAGTTCTTGATAAACACAAGAGATAAACAAAAACTACCTGGAGTCGAATCCGGGACCTCTGGCATAAGTTTACCTCATCATCTGTGTAAACAATCGCTTTACTAATATATAACCTGCATTGGGCAGTACGATCTCTTGTACTATCTGATTATAAAAAGCCAGTGCTGAAATAAACGCTGCTGAAAATGCGCAAATATAACTAAATATTACATAAATGCGCGAGTGTAATTCACGTAGAAAGTAGGCACATAAGTTAGGATAGATTAACAATAGCGCCCCCATGTAACACACCTCCACCGCAGAGGTCATTCGCAAGGTTAAGTCGGACTCGAGGACAGCCGCTATCAATCAGCACCTCTACGACGCCATCGACTACAGCGTGTTCGAGAGGAAAGATCTTCCAGGTTACGACTCCCCCCCACCCCGCCCCCAGTAGTTATCTCATTTCCTACCCTAACTCATGTCCTATATCAAGAATTATCTCCTGCCTTATCGCATGTCCTATCGCATGTCCGTTCTCTTATCATATATGAAGCCTCATCTCATGTCCTATACTATGTCCTATATCATGCCCTATATCGTATCCTATATGTAGCCTCATCTTAATCCCTGTATCATTTTCTACCTCATGTCCTACCTCACATCCCACCTCACGTCCCACCTCACATCCCACCTCACATCCTACCTCACATCCCACCTCACATCCCACCTCACGTCCTACCTCACATCCCACCTCGTGTCCTACCTCACATCCCACCTCACATCCTACATCATATTCTACCTCACATCCCACCTCACGTCCTACCTCACATCCCACCTCACGTCCGACCTCACATCCCACCTCACATCCTACCTCACATCCCACCTCACGTCCTACCTCATGTCCTACCTCACATCCCACCTCACGTCCTATCTCGTATTCCACCTCACATCCCACCTCACATCCTACATCATATTCTACCTCACATTCTACCTCATATCCCACCTCACATCCAACCTCACATCCTACCTCATATCCTCTCCTTGTGTATTAATACACCCCTTACACCAGGTACCAAACAAGTACCGCTGAAGAACTTCACTCAAGACGCCACTGCTAAGCTGATCTCCCGGTACGCTAAACCCGCCGCTAGACAGACGGACCTCAGTCTCCGTAGCGATAGTAGTCACGGCAACAGCGCCGCGTACATCTCCAAGGTCACTCACAATCTAACCATCTTCTAACCGCTATTACTTAAGGGCAGGCGTAACCTTGCCGGCGTTTACATGTAAAAGATAGGGAAAAATAGCTATTTTTAACAGGCTATATCTTTTCTATTTATTAGTATTTTTTTCTAATTTTTTTTTATTTATCTTGATAATATTCATCTCTAGTTCATATAGGTACATATAGGTACATCATAAAATAATAAATGTATTATTAATTAAAGAAAATTTAATTATTATATTCAAATTATTTAAAAATAAATTTATTACCAATTTTTTTTATTATTTTTCAAATAATTATATTAATAGATTATATTTAGATTAGATTACATACCTATATAATAATAATCATATATTAGGTATATACTCAGACAATTTTATAAAGATGCATATAAGAGATCAAAAGATATAGAAATTTAAAAAAACAAAAATCAACAAAAAAAATACCAGAAATATTGGCATCCAAAGTTTTACTTGAATTTTTTCTAATTAAATCCCATCATTTTGAATAGGTGTATGATTAAATTTCGTATTTGAGGTACTTATGTATAATTTTATATGATATATTATACATCATTTTAAAGATAATGAATTACATTTTAATATTTATATTTAATATTTAAATTTAAATTTAATATTTCAATATAAAAAAATGTTCCCTAAAAAATAAAAACGAAGGTCATATAATAAATCGTCCCCGATTGTCATGTGACTACAAAATCGATGATATTACACTAAATACACATACGAATCGCTTCAAATTTAAACCACATATAACTAATATGTATATACACACATTTGGAAAAAATCAACTTCTAATTATGCATTATAAGAAAGCAATACACAAATATATAACGTATATCGGAGATGACTTTGAAAATACCAGATTAAACGATAATAAATTAATATTTTAAAATTCTGAATCGACAGAAGTTATTATTTTTCAATTTTAAGTATAATACTATAAGATCGTATTCTAAAATTGTCTCTATATACCATTTTAATTAAAAAACATTATACGCTTGTGTTGCGCGCTCAACACCCGCATTAAATTCCATTACAACTCCTTCAATAATTAACTGAAAATGCGTATAATATTTTTTAATTAAAATGGTATATAGAGATAATTTTAGAATACGATCTTATAGTATTATACTTAAAATTGAAAAATAATAACTTCTTTAAAATATTAATTTATTATCTAAACGATAAAATACGTTTAATCTGGTATTTTCAAAGTAATCTCTGATATATGTTATATATTTGTGAATTGTCTTATAATGCCTAATTAGAAGTTGATTTTTTCCAAATGTGTGAATATACATATTAGTTATATGTGGTTTAAATTTGAAGCAATTCGT
The DNA here is from genome assembly GCA_964019155.1 of Osedax fenrisi. NCBI lineage: Eukaryota > Metazoa > Annelida > Polychaeta > Sabellida > Siboglinidae > Osedax > Osedax fenrisi. The sequence goes on from OZ025240.1 coordinate 96,060,305, forward strand.
ATGTGTATTTAGTGAAATATCATCGATTTTGTAGTCACGTGACAATTGGGGAGTATTTTTGGAATGGGGACGATTTATTATATGACACCGGCCCTTAAGTATTCTATATTTTTAATATTCTTATTTTATTTTGAATGCTTTTTTTAGACAATAATATATTCATAAATAAAAACATAAATATTATATTTTCACTATCACAGGTATAATCTCCCCTAAGGATAGTTGTGACCTCTATTCTATAAATATATTTATACATGTATTTAATAGGAAAAATAGTGGTCTACTAAAATTATATTAACTTTTGTTTATTTATTTATTCAATACAATATTTAACATAATGATAGATATTATATAGATCTATAATAATTACGTTGTTTATAGAATATAAATTAAAATATTTAATATAAATTATGTTTGACTAATACATTTTATTATTTTGAAAATTAAAAAATGTAAATATTGTGTATTTCCATATATTCTAGATTGTCTCAACATTTCAATGCATTAAAGCATTATTGAAAAACTTAATAGTGTTTGAATGAGTTAAATTAGTAAAAATAATTATTCTGAGTAAATTGATTTTAAATATTTACATTATCATTACGAAAAATGTATGAAATATTATATATACAGACGATAACTTATCACATTATGTTATTATGAATAAAGAGCCATCTATTTTTTAGCATATTGATTATATATAGTATTCTTTATTTTAGCTTTTAAAATTATAAAGTTGATTTTTTTTTAAATTATTATTATATTTTATGTTAATGATATAAGTTTTATAAAGTATTTGATAACATACTTTTAAAGTGTGTGTTTATTTTATAGTTATATTTGACCTGAAACATAATTTATATATCATTTTAAAGATTATATTTAATAATGTAATATTATATAAAAAAAAATTTGAAACACAATTTTTGTTTCTCAATTACAGAGGTTACACCTCCCCTTACCCTCTACAATTGTTTATTTAAATAATGTCTTCATATATTTTCTATACCTATTCACACCTCTATAGCTGATTATTAATACGCTTACCACCCCCACCCCAATAGGATTCCTTAGATAACTTTGATATGAAGATGATGGATGCAAAAACTCCGCTTTCCTCCTACCTCACGAAAGTCTACGAAGACGAGGTTACTGTTTGACCTTTACATCTTCACCTTTACCCTTTAACCTTATCTAGCTAACCATCATTGAACCCTTATCTACCCTATAACCTAATACGGCTAACCCTCGTTAACCCCTCCACCTTTATCAGACTTTAACCTTATCTATCTAACCATCATTAATCTCAGTTAATATCTTACCCTCATCTAACCTTTACACTCAACCTCATCAGTTTAACATCAGCTACATCCAATCTACCCTAGTTTATTACCCTTATCTACTTATCACGATCACCTTACTACCCTCATCTAACTTCTTATTTACACTATAGTGCAAATAAGAAGTTAGATGAGGGTTTAAACTATAGTTTAATTATAAATCTCATTCGCCCGCCTCTCTCTCTCTCTCTCTCTCTCTCTCACTAACATTCTTGTTTGTAGATGTTTCAAACGGATCGTGGAGACTACCGTAGACTAGACAGCCGAGCCACGCCCCCCGCCGCCGCGGTTGCCAACGATTGTAAACGAACGCTATTCGAAGGTAGCGATCAATTCGTACCGGACACGGACATGCAGTCCGAGATGGACAAGTACAACATAATCAACACGCTGATGAAGAAGACCACACACAGAGGTAGTTAAACACACACACACACAAACACACACACCCACAGAGGTAGTTAAACACACACACACACACACTCACACACAAACACACACACCCACAGAGGTAGTTAAACACACACACACACACTCTCTCACACACACACACACACTCGCACACACACACACTCACACACATACACACACACACGCACACACACATACACACTCACACACACAGATAATTGATACTTCATTAATGACTGGTGAAATTCCCAACAATTTAAAATACGCAATTATCAATCCTTACTTAAAAAAACCAGATTTAGATGTTGAAGTACTGAGTAATTATAGACCAGTATCTCAAATTCCATTACTATCTAAAATTCTAGAAAAAATTGTAAACAAACAAACAATATCATACTTAAATACTTACGACTTACTAGACAGAAGACAAAACGCATTCCGCAAGAATCACAGTACAGAAACGACACTACTATCACTCTTTGACGACTTATACAAATCACTAGACAGCAACTTACCGATACAACTGATACTACTGGACTTATCTGCCGCTTTTGACACTATCGACTTTGACATTTTAATAGAAAGGCTTAGATCTATCGGTATAGGGAAGGTACCTATCAAATGGTTTTCAAACTTTATCTAGGGTCGGAGTTTTTCTATTAAAATAAACGAAACATTGTCACAACCTTATGTTATTAAATATGGAGTCCCACAGGGTTCCACTCTTTCTCCCATACTATTTTCCATTTTTTTACTTCCACTCAACAAACTACTGACTAACTTCCCACACGTGAACTATAATCTTTACGCTGACGACATATAATTACATGCCCAATTCATTCACTCAATTAACTTACAATCATGTTTAACCTCACTGCAAATTTGGCTTACAAAAAATAATTTATTACCAAATCCAACAAAAACTGAACTCATCAACTTTACAACCAATTCCACGATCAATACTACAGTTCCACTAATAAACATAAATAACATAAATATAATACCGACTGAAAATACAAAATACTTAGGTTTCCACTTTACTAATAAACTCGACTTTACTAAACATATCAGTAAAATGAAACAAACTTCTTTCATATATATAAATTAAAAAAACTAAGACCATACTTAACCAAACAAACAGCTATAATTCTATCAAATTCACTGATAATGTCTAGATTACTATACTGTAACTCTTTACTAGCCGGAGAAAATAAAACAGTTATTAACAATATTGACCGATTAGTAAATAGAACTACTAGAATTATTTTTAATCTAAAAAACACAGATTACACTACTAGCATTACGAACTTACGGAAATCACTAAACTGGCTACCTACAATTGACAACATCAACATTAAACTACTAACTATACTTTACAAAACTACAAAAACAACTCAACCTCATAATTTACATACTTTACTTCACAAACAAACCACTAACAGACAACTGAGACAAACATATAGACTTGACATACCGACTACACGATTACGAAAGTACGGTAACAAACGATTTAGCTGGAGAGGTGCAACTCTCTGGAATAAACTTCCCCAATCAATACGCAAAGAAGATATGTCAATAACCACTTTCAAATATAAACTCAATGAGCTATTTAAACGTTCTCCATTAAAATACCACTTACTTAACTCTCTTTGAAATGTAATCGTGTTATTATATTATTATTATATTATTATTATATTTAAGAATGTTATTTTATTATATTATTTTTACGGATGATCGTTAAATCATCCGGGAACCCACACCTGTAAACTGTTCGACAAACAGTAAAACACATTGTAGAATTTTATATTAATCTTTGAGTATAAATAAATACTATTACTACTACTACTACTACTACACATACACACACTCACACACAGAGGTAGTTAAACACACACTCACACACACACGCACACACAGTGTTTCTGTTTCACAGCTACCATAATTTATATTATTATTATTTTATTTATTATTTATTATGGATTTAGCCATTATAATTATATACCGACTACAGAAGACTGACAATACAACTATCATTACTGACTTATGTAACAAACTTAACTGGCTAAGCACTAAATACCAATTCCATTACATTATAATAAACAATTACTATTTGCATCAAAGAACAAATTCAGTTCCTTATCATAAATTTGAAGGAACACACTACCCCCTTCCCTTGGAATTTGATAATTGTGAATACACACACATACACACACACACACTCACTCCCCAACTTACACACACACATACATACACACACAACCCCTCTCTCCCCTACAGTACGAGTGGAGAAGAACAAACAACTAGATGACTACAACAAAACCAAGCAGAGATCTCTAGACATGCATATCAACGGCTGCATTGAAAGTGATATCGACCATTTCAGTAGACTATCCACCCTCTCCGGGTTAGTAATTCCAGACCCCTCCACCCTACATCTACTCCTCATTTAGCCCCCACCTATAACCAGACTTCATCCCCCACCTCTACCCAAACTTAAGCCTACCCCTACTTCAGCCCCTCTCAAATCTCCCCAATACAACACTACTTGTACACCCATCATTACAATAAATACCACTTCTTCATGTAACTACTTTCCTTTAACTAGTTTCTCATCACATCTCACTTTCCTTATCCCCAGCCAACTAACACTGTTATTCCTTTACACATATCACTAATATCCCTTCATTTCATGCCTCCCATCCCCATCCCCGCCTCCTCCTCCTCGCATATCATATGCACGTTACTACACTCAGGGACGATATGCTGCTGAACGATTCACTAAACTCTGCCGGCACCAGTAAAGCCAACACCTCGTCGCATTCAGTGAATACCTCATCGCATTCTGTGACCACCTCTTCGCATTCGGTGAATACTTCTCTCGTTTCAGTGAACACCGCCTCGCTAGCTCACCCTACAGAGCGTAGCGATAATGATATCAGCTTCGACTACTCCGTCAAATTGTTTGTTCATAACTTCTTCTTCATTGTTGATTGATTGATAATTTAAGCAAAGTAAGCAAAGATATAGTCGAAAGTATAAATATTTGCTAACGATAACATACGTTATTGAAATAAACAAATAATAATAAGAAATTAAAAATAGTCAAGGAATTAAAACTTTTTACAGTTACCGTAATAAGTTAACGAAAAATAATCGAAAACAGACATAAAATATATTTTTTATAAACAAGGGCATATATTCTATTTCTATTTCTAATTCAAATATTCTATTTCTACTTTAAATATATTCATATATATATATATATATATATATATATATATATTGTTACCTCATTGTTACCCCATATTACATAATCTCTATAATATTGATTGAATACTGATATGCATACTTATTATACAGGAAAAAGAAATACACAACAAATTCTGATGATTCGAAAAGTTAGTAATTTTCCAATTTATTCATTATTATTATTATATATATTTTATAGTTATTATTTATTAAATGATTATTTTTTATTTAAGACTAAATAGAAATAGTAAAGGTGGACTATTTACATATTGAAAATGATAATAGAAGAAAATATATTGCATAATACTAGATGATTCTAACCACATTACTATTAAATGAATCCACACGCAAATGATATTTTTTAATTCAATACAAATATTAACATTTATATGTTATATTTATTAACAGCATATGATAAAGATAGTTTATATTTTTATTCAAACTTAAATTTAATAGAATTAATGTATAAATTAATACTACGATATTTCGCCATCGTTATATATTAGTTAAATATCGTTACTCAATCCGCGCACATCGTTGCAGTTCTACTAACGGAGCCAGTACAGCTGGAACAGGAGACCGAGGAGGAAGACGAGAGTTTCACGAGTGACCTCACCGGAACACGAACCGTGACATTGGACAGTATAGGTCACTCGTTGACGTCGCGTAACCTCCGACCTCGGACCGCCGCCGCTGACCTCTCGGAGTACACCTCTTACACTGCGATGTCCGCGGCAGACTATCCGGTAGGTTCCAGTGACGTATAGGCCATGTTTACATCGTAGCTTGTATAAATAATGTTGAGGATTGTAACTGCTTTTAACCTGCTAACCACTGGGAAAGCAACGATATATGATATGATAGGATTTCAAACTAATATTGAAATTATAAATGTACTGTACAGGGTTGTGGTCAATATACACTTTATCAAATACAAATACAAATCTATTTTTCTTAAAGAATCGAATACAAATACAAATATTTATTAAATTTTGTATACAAATACTAATATAAAATACAAATTTGTCATATTATACAAGTTATATTATTATTTAATAATAACTAAATGTATTATTTGATATCATAACACAATAATCCCTATCCCTATACCAGATAGCATAATAATTAATTTAAATCTATTTCAAATATATTTAATTTCTAAAGAAATCAATAAAATAATAACTGTAAACAATAGACTGGTTGCTTGGGATAATATATACTTTAAGTCATAATGATAAGATGATAAGTTATTCATTTACATATAACACATACATTTTATATATAGAATATAAATTTAAAATTTAAATTCATAAATTTACTTATATAGTGTTCATAAAATTATTGTTATATTATATTATTTTTATTATTTAATGAATGTATTCTTTAATATAATATTAATTTAAATGGTAAATTTTTTGTTATTTTTTTTTAATTTCATAAATCAATTTTTAAATTCTAAATTCTATTAAATTATTATATTTTTTAATATTTTCTCTCTAGAATTGTGCATACATATGATATTTTTCAATAGCAAAATAAATTAGGTGGATCGCTTCAGTACTTTTATCAAAACACTCATATATATACGCAAACATAGAAACACAATGTATTCCGAGTAAAACGCATTTGAAAAATTAAACAATAAATAAAATTTAAATAAATTATAAAATAATAAAATTATACATTTACCTAGTATAAAATCAATATTATATAGTAATAGTTTTATATTTTCTTATCAATATATAAATGTAATTTTTATAAAATTTATATATATTATATGTTATATAATAATGTTAGTATATAAATGTTATTTTTTTTATTAAATCAGAGTGTAATAAAATTATGTATTCAGATAATATAAAATCAGTATTATAAAGTAATAGATATGTTTTCTTGTCTATAGATATATTTATATATGTTATATTTATAGAATTTATAAATTAAATATAAAACATTATATAACAATTCATATTAGTTGGAATGTAGATTTCAAAATAAATAATTTATTTTATAGATCAACAAAATGTAAAAAATATAGTTTTGAAATTGTGATTATATTATATCTAAAACATTATATAACAATTTATATTAGTTTTGAATGTAGATTTCCAAAAAATAATTTATTTTAAAAAGGCAGATAAAATAAGATTTTTATTATATTTCTAAACTGATTTCATATATAATTTTACAAATTTACTAAATAACATAAAATTAATCAATAGTACATAATACAAAAATAAAAATTTTTTAAGATTTTAACGAATTTCTCCATGGCGATATTCCCTTATTTTTTTAAGGTTCATAGTCATTAGATTCCAATGTAAATAGATAGGACATTTTTTTTTGAAAATTCAAAATCTCACTAAATAATTAAGATTTTCACATAATTTAAATTGCATAACATTAAGATATATTGTGTTAATTTTCCTATAGGATTTTTAAATGATTAGAATATTATTTTTAAAAATATCAGATTTTAAAAAAGTAAAAAATATATTAAAATGAAATATTTATTTTTTAAATTTAATTATCAATTATTTATCAACTCTATATCTAATCACAAATATTTTCTAAAGCTACAATATACATATAATACTAAACATACTGTGAAAATTTGACTAAGTTTAGTTAATTTACCGAGAAATAGCAATTTTCATAAAAAAAACAAATATTCTGAGATAATTGATGTTAAAGATTGACTATATTATTTATTTGCTTTTTGACTCTTATTATTATGTTAAAAGTTATTTTAGCTAATTCTTACAATTTTTATATTATATTTATATAACTTGTATAATTTGTCATGATTTTGACATAAATTACATCTAAATAAATTATTGAAAAACAGTGTTATAATGTATATAATGTTATATATGTAAACAGTCATTTTTGCGCCATTTTTGTAATCATTATTTTATTAGAAATAGGTAGTGTTATAAAATTATGTTTTTTATGCTTTATATATGTTTTTAACATATGATATGTTGACATATACATTATACATGTAGTAATTTATTTTTTAAATAATATTGTTTTTTTTTAATTTTTTTTTTAAAGACCGTGAATCCCCTTAAAGGAGGTGGTTATTAATCGTAATGGTATTACCCCCTTAATGTCATTTATCATATGTCGTGGTTTAGTGAAGAGTAAGATGATTATGTCAATGGGCATTCTATTTTTTGTAAGATATATCTTATGACTTATTTAAAAAAAAGTTAAAAAACACTTGAAGAAATTAGAAAAGATGTTCATGAAATTTGTTCTATATTATATTTTTTAAATATTAACTTTAAACCATAATATGCATGGAAATAGACTATCCATATTAATATAATACGGTATAAATATATATGAACTATATATTCATAAAATTTTAAAATAATGATTATTTATACCAAATTAATTTGTTGTTATCATGTATTAAAAAGTATCTGTAACAACTAAGTCGAGTAGGATCCTAATATATTAAATTAAAACCATCTTTTATTCGCAAAACTAATTAAATATAAAACATTAATCTCCTATCTATCACGTGTAAACATCAATTACGAATTATTCGTCGCGCGAAATTATCACATACGCATTGTTTCCCTATTTGACCACGCTCACCCGATATCATCGCAGCCGGTGTCTCCACCGCGTCGAGGTGCGGAGTTTAACACGGGTCGAGGTACAGAGTTTAACACGGGTCGAGGTGCCGGGTACAACACGGATCGACTGTCACCGCATTCTCTCGGCATCAAGATGATGTCACCGCATTCTCTCGGCATCAAGATGAGCATGGAGCTGAACCTGTGCGACGGATACGACGCCACTCTGACACACATTCGACACATCGAAGGCGCTCGTAATCTGGGCGAATCACAACGCGAGACGCTCTCATTGGCTCAGATTATCAAGGTCACTACACTGGAATACAAGTATTATGTCTATATAGATATATATTAATCTATCTATTGAATATATTATTGTTTTTTGTTTCCTTTTTTATTGATTCCTATTTTATTTTTTGATACACTATAAAAATATATTTTCAATACTCTTATATTAAACTTGATTTTATTAACGATTTTATTATATCAGCTTTAATTATGTTTCAAATATAGGTATATATTTGTTAATATATATATTTTATAATTACTAAAATAATATTAAAATATTACTCATTTTAGAGCTTACTGTGTATGGATAAATAAGAACATATAAATAATATGTAGTATATACTAATTCTTATGATAAAGTATAGAATATTTTTAATATTACAATCTTTTTTTAATCTTTGAATTTGTTTTCATTATGTCATATTGTAATGTGAACACCTGTATTTTAAATATTATATAATATAGTAGCAATACAGAATATATCTATTGTCTAATTATTATCCACTGTGTGTGTATCTATGTACACAGAATATATTAGAACAGTTCACAAATAAATAAATTGCGTACTTTTCACAGTAAATTGTTTCATATATATTAATCAAATGACGGCACATACACGCAACCCCCATATTCACTCACCCATACACCATCATACACACCCCCACAACCCATCATACACACCCCTACCCACACCCCATCATACACACCTCCTCACCCATACATTCCCACACCCATTCACCCTCATCATGATACCCCCTCACCAACACAGAGCCGAGAACAAGCCGTTACAATGGAAGAAACTCGCGTTAAGCTGGAACGCGGGCGAAGGGAGGCCGCGTTCCTTCAGCAGCAACGAGACACTACCGGCGTATCATTAGATCTGCTAAGGGCTCAAGCTGAAGCCACACGTATCTCACAGGAGAGTGCTCGACTCCTCTCTGAGGTTTATTTCATCTCTATCTCTCTATCTCTCACCCTACCTATCTTTATTTCTCTATCTATTACCATATATATATATATATATATATATATATCCCTCTCTATCTCTCTCTCTATATCCCTATCCACTTCTCGCTCTCTCACTCTATCTATTTCTATTTCTCTTAACCTATCTCTCTCTATCTATCTCTCCCTCCCTTCCCTCTCTCTCTAAATATCTCTCCTTCCTTATCATTCTATCTCTATCACCATATATACTCATTCTCTTACTATATTCCTCCCTATATCTCTGTCTATCTCTCACTATATTTCTATACCTTCCCTCTATCTCTCTCTATCTCACTATATTTCTATCCCCTCCCTCTATCCCCTCTCTCTCTCTCTCTCTCTCTCTCTCTCTCTCTCTCTCTCTATCTCTCTCTCTCCCTCTCTACTCCCCTCCACCTATATATTTCTCTATTCGCTTCACTACATTTTTCCAGTGTAACGAGGACTCCACCTTACACCGGCAACAATTACGTCGCGTATACGAATGGATACTATCGCCCCCTATATTAAATGATCGTCGTACATAATCATATCGTGACTTTAACATTTTTATTGTGAAATAGTATTTATAAATTATATAATTTTTTTTGCCTAAATTTGCATTTTTTTCTTACATTTTCATATGATATCCCCACCTGCAAAGATTGAAAACTTAATCTTAAATGTGTAAATACGATTGTGTTGAATTAACCCCCATTCTTTACTCGATAAATAAACAATGCAAAATCAGCTATTTATACATTATTAAACCATTGCATTGTTTCCCAATAAATGTCTAGGATCAAAAGAACAAATTTGCTCAAGTTTTGAAACTTAACGAAGAATTTGGAAAAGATAAACAGGTTAATATGCCTAACTTTCAGCTTGAATAGTCAGCATATATTCAGAATTTTAGTTATTTAGTTCAGCATAATGTTGGTGTTTATTAGGAAGTTGAATAAAAAATTAATTTCAATTAAATTTATTCAAATAAAAATATAATAAATTATTAGATTTATCGACGTGTGTATATTACGTGAATATCCGGGAGGGTAATGTCGGTTCATAATTCATATTTTATTTCAATTTTGATGTTTCGTTTATTTGTTACTATAAAAAGTAATATATAACTGTATAACATTTATATTCTTCATTACTTAATTTCGTATTATTCTTTGTTCATTTCACTATCATTATCAGCAAATATTTATATTTATACTTTCTCGACTATATATTCGCTTACATTAATCGATCGACATCACGCAGAGACTAGCTAAAGATATGTCTACGCAGTACTCACGAACGAGCGCCCCAACCGTGGACAAAGATGTCAGCCGAGCTACTGACAGCGTGGCTTCAAGAGTCGTTCAATCCTCCTCCTCCGCCGCCACCTCCTCTACCGCCTACTCCTCCTCCCGCTACACCAAGGACAGCTATAGATCTACGTTCACCGGCGAAACATCGACTGGCGCCACCGATACAAAGACACCGAGACCATCCGACGCCACCGACTTTAGAAGCGAATCTAGAGGTCGAGTAGTCTATATACACGCGACGTTGCGCTTTTATCAGCCGCGAGCCATCAATGAAAGTGATGCGTTGATATGATATAACGTTAAGCGTATATATGGCGTCATATAATGGTATTACTAAATACTGTTTAGTATAATAGTTGATTTGTAAATAATTAATGTTAATTCCAAAATAAGCCACAAATAAGAAAGTTCAAAGTCCAAAAATAAGCTGATTTTAATTGTTGTTCTTAATTTTGGATAATTCCAAAAATAAGCCAGCCTAGTTACGATAGTTTTCAATGCAATCACGCGTGTATCATCATCTTGCTAATTACTTAATATAGATACAGATAGAGATATAGATAGATAGATAGATACTAATTATATATATACAATATTCAATAAATAAAAATATATATTGCATATCGACCCAATGAAATATGTTACAATATTAATCCTATCCCTTTAATACATACCTAGTATAGGTATCTCTAAATATAATCTCTCTAATACTATAATATTTATACAATGTAATAATATTTATTAGAAGAATTTTGTGTTTTCTGTTTCGTTTTCTTGTATACAATACTAATATGGTTACTCCTCATAAAGGGATACAAAATAGCAATATAGCATTTCTTCTGTTGTGCCCCGTAAATAAATTATACATTTACATCCCACACTATATTTACATCCTACTACCACTCACTCTCTAATACAGTACTAACCCTCTCTTGAATCCTATCGTTAACCACTAACCTATGACCCTCTACAGGAAGTACTATTCTTACGGACGATAGTTTTTCGACGGAGAACGTCGACTCAGCGAAATCTACGTCCACTCTGGTGGATCGCACTAAAACCGCTGACCACTCGAAGATAAACACCGCTAAGAACAACAACACCACCAAGTCTATCACGACCGCCATCAGGTTAGACTGACCAAGGTGGTATAACGCTAGTGGAAAAGGTGTGCGCTTAAGGGCCGGTGAAATATTAACGAATTGTAAACGTAAATATACAGAAAATATGCCTACTAAAACTATGATAGCTTTGAAAACAGATTTTTGTTATTACAAATATAAATAATTAAATCAATTATCTATCATTTCATGTACACATTATTTGTTAATTCAATATATAAACATATAAAAATCATGTTTTACAAAACATGTTATATTAAATATATGATATTAATATAAGAGATGTTATAAAATTATATATTATATTTATATATTTTTATATATACAAAGAATACATATCAATATATATTTATTCCTGAATCTATAATTATATACTTATATTATTTTCAAAGCTATTAATTATATTATTTTTAAACCTACTAGTAATTTAAAATTTATTTTGATATTGATTTTATCAGTATATTTTTTTCTGGAATATACATCCAGCTAAAATCTCCCAGAGTATTCAATATTGCAAATATATAGATAATAACTAGGTAAATAATACCCAACTTTTTTAAATTTAAATATGTATAAAATTATGAATAAAATGACTATATACAATTATTTTATTTAATAAAAAATAATTTTCATATTAAACCTTATAAACATCATAATAATAGAATGAAATATATATAAAAAAATAGATGTTTTATAGATCTATATAATTACTATTCGTTCATATAAAATAATTATTGTGTTGCCTATATTGAAATTAGCAATATAGCTCTTTATAACTTACTATACAATATGCAAGATGGCGCTTCAATTTACATGGCACACGTATTAAATCACATTATTAGATTTGAAGGGCCCCTTAAAGATAAGTATTTAAATTTTAAATATGTTAAAATAAATGTTGGTAAAAAATAAAATCTAAGGTTACCGTTAAACAGCTAATTTCTATTTGTGTGTTTGCGTATCGGATTCGATATCGAGCTAAACGTGAGCTACACTACACAGCTGCACGATGGGACCCACCGAAACCATATTCACCGAGGACATCACCTCGAAGACCTCCGAATTATCCGGTACCCTAGCGCCCCTCACCGCAACCTTACGCACCGCCCCGCTGGAGTCTATCCGCACCGAAACCAACGCCAAGAAGAGCATTCCTATCGGTCAGTGATCGGTTCTATAATCTGTGCGCGAATACGCCGGCGATGTACGCTCAACCTAGTAATTGTGTACTCTTATATGTTATTAATGTAGACACGATGTTCACACAAATAAAGTTTACTATTTCACTAGTTAGTGGGTGTAATAGTGACAACTGAATAGCGACCACAGAACAATAACACAACGATACGCTGAAGTCGTCATTATCCTGTGCTACTTTATAATTGCATACGCATATATATCGTTAAATCTCAGCCTTACTGATGTTGTCAATCCGGCTGAGAGTGAACATGAACTGTATAAGGAGGTGGTGGCAGAGTGGCTTATATGATGTAATATAGGTGCATCCAATTAGTCAGTATTATACCACTATGATAACGGATATAATGAGTGTGATATAGAGATAAGATAATGTAATGTTGATATGTGTAGAAAGAAAGCAGAAGAATTCGAATAGTGATTGTACCTAATATTGTACCTAATATTGTACTAATATTGTACCTAGGAGTGTACCTAAAATTGATATCAATACAATGCCCACGTTAGTTAAGTAATAAGAATAGTGACCAGGGGCCGATTCCTGCGATAAAATAAAATTATCCTACGACAATATTTATCATTACGGAGATAGTTTATATTATTCTAGGACAATTTTATTTTGCCGCAGCAATCGACCCCATGCTTCATAGTAATACACAACCGCTGTGTTTGATGTAGTGATAACGCACTTAGATTACACGCAAGAATTCGACACCTCCATTGTTTCCGACCAATCGGTGTACGGCGAACTGACTGACGAGGAAGAGGAAGAGACGTCCGATATCATGGATAAGTCGTTGAAGGATGTGATACCTTCTGTGCAGGCCCAACGTCGTATCAAGTCTCTGGATTCTTCCACCATCGAAGATTGGTCTGGAAGCAGTATGGACAACTCTGACCATGGTATTACTACTACTACTACTACTACTACTACTACTACTACTACTACTACTACTACTACTACTACTACTACTACTACTACTACTACTACTACTACTACTACTACTACTACTACTACTACTACTACTACTACTACTACTACTACTACTACTACTACTACTACTACTACTACTACTACTACTACTACTACTACTACTACTACTACTACTACTACTACTACTACTACTACTACTACTACTACTACTACTACTACTACTACTACTACTACTACTACTACTACTACTACTACTACTACTACTACTACTACTACTACTACTACTACTACTACTACTACTACTACTACTACTACTACTACTACTACTACTACTACTACTACTACTACTACTACTACTACTACTACTACTACTACTACTACTACTACTACTACTACTACTACTACTACTACTACTACTACTACTACTACTACTACTACTACTACTACTACTACTACTACTACTACTACTACTATTACTACTACTACTACTACTACACCTAACCCAAACACCACCAGTATCAAATAAAACATCATTTGAAGATGAACCTTTTGAAAATTTTAATGTAAAGATGTTGTGCCAATACTTGGAACATGAAGATATTCGTGATGCTCACAGGGTTTGTGTCCAATGCATTAATTCCTCGCCTAACCAACACTAACCCCACATTAACTATATATATTAACCGTATACTAAATACCATACTAACCACAATACTCTACCCTATACTATACCCATACTAGCGCCCATATTAACACCACACTAACCCCCATATTAACCACTCAGACTAAGAAATTAGAGCTAGAGAAGCAAGCTCTGAAAAAGAAATATAGAGATGAGCTCAATATATTGAAAACTAAGAAGAAATGCTTATTTAACGACAAGTCACTCGACGATAAGTTTCCTCTGATGGAGATTAAGAAACAACAAAGGGACATCATCCAGAGGTACAGGAAAGAGGATGTTAGTACATCATTAACAATATAAGGGCTGTATATTATTTAAAGTCCTTTAGAGGTGGAAAAAGAACATTAATGTTCTAAATATTCTTAATATTAATTAATATTATAAACTAGAAACTATAAAATGAAAAAGAAAGCAAACAAACTAGGTCTACCTACTTTTAATAATATTCTTATTCTTATATTAGTGAGGCCTCATCTAGCCATTTGGGCTAACAGTGGTGACAAAATGTACTTCTTATTTGATACCTATACATTTAAAAGTAAAACTCACTCAATATTTGTACTGATATATATTATATTGTAAACAAAGAAACTTCTAATAAATAATTAAACAAATTAGTAGTATTATATAAAGTTTAAATAAGCATAGCTCGTATCGAATACGTACGACTAATCGTATTTTAATCGAGTGCTTAACGATTATGCTTTACTCTAGTCCACCCTATCTGATATCGCCCTACCCTACTCTCAACCCCCGCGCAGAGTGCTATCGCCGACACCATGAAGACCATAGAACAGGCTAAACAAGAACGTCTGCTGATCACCAGAGAGAGCACCGGTAAGACGTCAACGACTAAAGAGCAGAGCGCCGCTAGGAAAGAAGCAGCGCTACAACTGAAGAAGAAAGGCAGTCGCAGATTACAAAAAGCTAAAGTTAGTGGAGGATAGCGCGTTACTTCTTGTCACTAGGAATGTGGGGGTCATTCGAAGATTTAGCACTCTTTCTGATATTATTGTTATCACATACTTGTAGCACTCATGTTAAATATAACTGTTTACATATATATATATATATATTTATAATGAAAACAACATCTTGACATAAAAATATTCTCAATAATATTTAATTAGGAATATTTTAATTTACTTTTAAATTAATACTATATTTAAACATTAAATTGATGATAAAAGTTGACTAAATAACCCAATTACATTTCATAAACGATATAAATATATATAAATCTTCTTAAGGGGATGCCGCATAGCTGACATTTTATAAAATCAAAAAAAAAATTATTTTTTATAAAATATACATTTATAGAATCTTATTTAGTATCTGTCAAAAAAATAATTAACGAAATCGAGTTAGAACTGCTACAAAAACCAACTTTTATGAACCAACTATATAAAATATATGAAAAATAAAAACTCTATTTATTATTATTATTATTATTATTATTATTATCAGATTTAGGTTTACATCAGGGTTTTTGTAGAAGCTAAAGCTTATCGAGACAATTACCCTTAATTTTAAAGCAAGTCCAAAAAAACTATATAAATAAAATATTATAAAATATTAGATGACTTCCTGTTTACATAGATACAATACAATGAATAAAATAGAAAAATAATATAAATTGTTTGAACTTGCCATAAAATTATGAAATCATCATTTAATTATTTATAAATAAATAACTAAAATAAATAATAAGTACTATAAAATAATACACTAAACAAAAATATAGATGTATTAGTATAAATGTAAAAAATGAAGTAAAACTGAATAAAACTGAATAAAACATAACAAAAAGTATATTCAGAAAGATGGTAAGAACTGTATGTAACATTTTTATTTGTATATTTTTTTTTATTTTATCATTTTTTTTTTTTTTTTTTTCTCATAAATTTATTTCAGTAAATAAGTTTTAGAAATTTGTTAGTAATACTTTAGAATAATGTAATGAATGTAAAATATTTTTTTTAAACTAAAATGTTAGTTTTAATTACTAATTTTTATATAAGTGTCAATAAAGAGAAATAAAACAAAGAAGTATAATCAAAAATAAAAGAAAAAAGATTCAATACAAAATGTTTATGTAATTAAAAATAAAGTCAAATAATATTATTAGTCAGAGGAAAATAAAAAATACTAAAATAAAAAAGGAATTCCAAAAGGTTTTTTTTAATTTTATTATTTTATAAACGTCAATACAAAAAAGAAAGAAAACAAGAAAGTAAATTCAAATATAAAATGCAAAAGTTCAGTAAAATAATATTATTGTCGGGGGATGTCGGGTAAATAAAATATTGTAAAATAAAACACTCAAAAGTATTAATTTTTTTTTAATTTTTACATAAACGTCAATAAATTAAAATAAGAATAAAATGTGGATCTTAGTTTAAAATACAATATTAGATAAAAGTCATGATAAAAGATTTAAAATTAGAAAAATGAGATTTAGATTATAAGTATACTGAGTAAGAAAATAACAAATTTGTATACATACGTTTCCTGAATAATTTATAATTTGAAATATTTTTTAAAATATCAAGCTTATTCCAGGTAATTGGTCCAACGTATATTAAGGTTCTTCTGCATAGTTCTTTTTTGAAATTAATAATTGAGAAATTATTTATGCTCCTAGTGTTGTGAGATGATGAAGTTACAGAAAAAAATGCATTTGTTATATAAGGATGAAGATCATTGAAAACTTTAAACTTTGAATTATCAATAAATAGTCCACTAGTATGATGTAAAAAATGTTTTTTACATATAATCCTTATCATTCGCTTTTGAAGAATATATATGCATGATACATTAGATTTATATCTATTTCCCCAAAATATGTTACAATACTTTATATGAGGCAAGAATATGGAATTATATATATGAAGTAATGCTTTTTTATAAATAAATTTGGAAATAATGTTGGAAATCCATATGATTTTTTTTAGTTTTGATTTTAAAAACAAGATATGTTGTTTCCAGTTCAATATATCGTCTATAATTACGCCTAAAAATTTATAAAATGTAACTCTTTCAATATTTCTGTTATTTAAATTTATATTTATAATAGTTCTTGAATTAATTGACATAAAGCAAGTTTTATTTAAATTTAATGATAACCTATTATAGATTAACCATTTATTAATATTTTGTAATTCAGTTTGACAAATATAATTAAGTATTTCTGCTGATGTATTTTCAAAATATAAAGTAGTATCATCTGCGAACATGGTAAACTTACATAAAGAAGATGATTTTGTAATATCATTAATAAAAATTAAAAATAAAATGGGTCCTAGGATGGTGCCTTATGAAAATATTAATTTATTTATATTCATAACTTATATTTACTGAATTTCATAAATATCTTTAATTTAATTTTTTTAATTTACATAGGTATATACATATATATATTTAATAAATATTGTTTATTTTACATACATTTTTCAATTAATATATATATATATATATATATAGAACAAAGATTTTGTGTATCATTCCTTCGGAATATCTTTGTATATAGGATATATGTAATAATTTATTTATATATTTTTTATAAGACTTATTTTATATGTAAATATTGTTTATATTATATATACAGTATATTTGTAATACATTTATAATTTATATATATATAGAATATAGCATATATGAACTAATTTATTTACATATTATATGAATATATAAATATAAAATAATGTGTTATATGTATTTATATATAATATATATATATATAATAAATATTAAATTCATATGTAATAAATATAAAATAATGTGTATTGAATTAATATATATTTATAAAAAAAAGTGTTTTATTTATTGAATTATTTAATTTATAATTAAAAAACTTTGAATGAAATTTACACAGAATAATTATTTATTGAATTATTGAATTTATAATTAAAAAAACTTGTAATGCAATTTACACAGAATAATTATTTATCACTACAAAAGCTATCTCTCTGAATATGAATAGAATCAACCTAATTTTTCTTGTATATATATAATATATTTAGAAGAAAACATCCAAGTTTAGATTTTTGTTTTTTTTTATTAATTTCATTTATATGGTAAATTATATAAAAAAAAGTAGAATGTAATGTTTGAAATCATATTTATATATAAAATAAAAAAGTATTAGGTAATGTGAGCGCTTATTGATGTAGCTATATATACCATTAGTATCTTGTATAAATTACACCAGTATTCATACATTAAACATAAATTAGATAGTCTTTAAATAACCCTATCAATTTCCTATCTAATATATGTAAAGTAAACAAAATGTCGGCGTTATGGGGCATCCCCTTAATGGTAATGGAAACTATGTTCTATACATAGATTTGTACATATATTTAATAGGACAAATAGTGGTCTACTAGATGTGTTTTTACTTTTTTTTATTTTATTTATTCAATACAATATTTAACATTTTTATAGATATATAGATTTATAATAATTGCATTTTTTATATAATATAAAAGAAAATATTTAATATAAATTATATTTAACTAATAAATTTTGATTATTTTAAAAATAATATATAAAATTAGGAATATTTTAAATTTTAATAATCAAAAATAAAATAAATTAAAAAAAATGCAAATATTTTATAATTATTTATATTATAAATTATCTGAAAATTTCAATTCATATATATTATTGAAAGAATTAATAATGTTTGAATGGGTGAAATTATTCAACATAATTATTCTGAGTCAATTAATTCTAATTATTTACAATATAATTATGAAAAATGTATGACATATATATATACAGACAATAACTTATCATTATGTTATTATGAATATATATAAAGTTATCATATATAAATATTGATTATTTAAATGAATATATAATTTTCTTTATTTTAGCTTTTAAAATTTTAAAAACAATCTTATATTAACTAAATTGTGACGATTATTAAATTAAATAATTTAAAAAAATATTATTATAATATATTTAAATGATATACTTTTAAATGTATTTTCCATATAGTTATATTTTACGTAAAATAATGATTTATATTTATTTTAAAGATAAAAGTTAATATTTTTATAATATTATATATATATAAAAAAAATGATGTTTATAATTTTGTTATAACAAAATTATAAACATCATTTTTTGTTCTAAATTTTAGAGGTACCATTAATGAATAATAAATCATCAATATGCATATACAAATATTGTATCTTTTTACTAAATCATAGCATATTTTATATATTGTATTATTTAGATAAAAGGATATTTTAAATGTTTTATTGATTATATAATATTAAGAAATATTTAATTATATTATATAATTTTAATTGTTAATATGGTTGGAGATAATATGATGATTTTGTTATAAGAATAAAATATTTTATCAACAAAATTATCGAATTAAAAAAAATTTATTTTATTTAATTGTATAAAATTAATAAAATTCATATACAAATTGTAGTAATTTCCCTTGAGCTCCATAATTTTCATCTTCAACTTATATTTAATAAAAACAACTATATTTATTGAATATTTAAGATAAAATACCATTTATTTTATATAATTAATTCTATAAATATATTATTAAATAATTTTGAAGTTATATTAAGTTGTAGGTTCTGTTTGTTTTATAAAATAATTTTATAAACTAATAGTTTTTTAATTAAAATGATCATCAAATAATAAATTATCTGTCGTTTTATGTAATACTTATGAATTAATGCATTATATTTTAAAAACTTATTTTATATAGTAAATTGTATAAATTTAAATAGATTTCTAATTATATCTATAATTTAAAAATTGTCAAAACCATTATATTATTAAACATTACTTATTTATTAACAATATAAATATTAGTAGGTGGCATTGCTCATCATGCAAACCAGCCAATTAAATAAAATAATTTTCTTTTATCTCATGTTTCCCTAAGTAACATATTATAATTAAAATATTTAATTTTCATTTTATCATTTATAAATGATCCGTTGATAATTATATACAATAATAGTAAATTATCAACAAGTATACAAACTTTTATATAACGTATTACATTTTATATTCTAGTTAGTATATAAATACATATTCACACACAAGAAATAACGGTTATCATATACTTCTACGGCTATCACTCAAAACAATCACTATTATTCGCTTTCGAAGTTCGCCACAAATCTCATTTAGTGTTGCATTTAGTGTCGCTATTATTTACGATGGGGATAATCTCCATCACCAACTAAAGGACTAACTAACGGCCGGCTCGTTCAGCTAAACGAGTGCTACCCAACCGTACGACGGCTAGTTACGCCCAACTTAACCGACCCCCACCTCCCTCCCCCACTCCAACCTAAGCCTAGATCAATAGAAACGTGGCTATCAAGAGTTGACACCTCTCCGGGCAAGGTAACAGCGGCGGCACCCCTGCGTGTTTATGTGTACTGTGTACACCCGTGTATGCGAGTGTACAATGTATACCGTACACCTACCCTACATAGTTATGGTAACGCTTCTTTATGTGCCTATAATGCTACCTCGTGTTCGGCCGACGATGCATGTCTTACTGTTTGGGGGCCGCCTAAAACAGCCGGCGCGCGTACATAACGAATGCTGTCGGGGGGCCACCTAAAATGGGAGTATGATATCGCGTGTATTCGACGCCACCTACGTAGAGTGTGAACAATCCGAGCACCGTATACATAGAGCTAGAGAGGAAGCTTTCTCTCTAGCTCTATGAACGCATAAAACAGCCCCCGTATCGTTAGGTGTAGCCGTATCTCGACTGCTTACTACCATTACAACCCGGTCCCCCAGTATGCGTACGGATATCTACAACCGCGCTCACGTAACCTCACAACCCCCCACCCCCTCGCTTTACGCCCGCCCCGCTTTCCATCGTTGCTTCATTCCGGCGCGCCGCTCGTTGTTTACAAACGTTTAACCTTTGACCTCTAGAAGTCCTGCTCGCTGTCGATGAACTTGTCCATGAACGACATCAGTCTATTGAATGTTAGTTGTGCGCGAGTGTGTGTATGTGTACATTAGTGTGGTGTAGTCTGGTATAGTATACACCATATTGTTAACTCTAAATATAGTATAATATAGTACATTTAGTAGCAGACTATTAGCCTATATTATTATGTATAATATAGTAAATAGTACTTTCGCATATATATATATATATATATATATATTGTCTCGACGAGCAGCAATGCTTCTACAATTACCCAGGTACTTGTACCTAAATCTGATAATAATAATATATATCTACGCATAATGCGTATTATCATTCGATGTCCTTAATATATCCTAGTTATCAATAATTATCCTTATTATGTCCTTATTATCACTCCATGTCTTATTATGTCCTTATTATCACTCAATTTCCTCAATATGTCCTTATTAATATTCAATGTCCTCGTTATGTACTTATTATCACACGATTTCTTTATTATATTCTTATTATGTCCTTATTATCACTCAATTTCCTCATTATGTCCTTATTATCACTCAATTTCCTTATTATGTCCTTATTATCACAGGACGATTCATCAGAGTTAATGGAACATACTAAAGGTGGTACACTTTGTCAGCATAAAATGCATAGAGTACGATTAACCATTATATGTTTATTATGGTATAACTATATAGATTAACTATAACTATAGCTATAACTATAACCTATATATATATAATAGCACCACTACGGCTCTACGCTACGGTATAGGTAATCAGGTAATACAATATATTATATAGAAATGGTCAAGTGATTCCAAATAATTATAATTTTTATGAATTTGTAAAATTGTAATCGGTACATCTTTTATTTTCATTTAAACTTTCATTCTTTTATATGAATTCTCTCAATATATGATATTTGTAGATTTTTAACTATTATTGATTAATGAAGTTATTGCATTATGATGGATGTATTTGTTAACATTGTTAACGAACATCCCCATGTTACCTAGATTACCAGTCTGACTCGGAGATTATGAGCTATTCCGCAAGTCCTGACAATCAGAGCATTGACATGGTCACCTGCATAAAGAAGTATAACTTGAATAAAAAGTTTGTTTACCTGCATCATGTTATCATCGATTAATATAAATACTGAAGTTACATATGTTTCATACTTATGCGATATATTTTCAAAGTCGGACTTTATAATATAATAATTCTTTCAAGTTGATTTAATTAGCTTAATCATTGATTTTCTCATCCTATTATTTATTTGATCAAAAGTTTTAAGAATCATCCAATGATATATTATTAAGAATTTAAATATTTAACCAAACACTTTCAAAAGTATCTCTTTATACTTTATAATATATAGGACACGTTTCACCAATACGAATACTAATCTTCCCTAGGTACTTAACCCGTCGAGAACAACACCTGAACTCGCGAAGAAAGAAAGCTGAAGATAGCTTAAATAGTTGTTGGAAGGAAAGACTAGATCAGGATGAAAAGGAAATTAAAGCCATCGAGCGCAGAGTCCGAGAGGTACCTGCGAACCTAACTTTCTCTATTCTCACCGTTATTCCTACCTCTCCCGTACCCCTTATCCACCCTATTATCTAACTCATGCAATACCTTTTCCTAACTCTTCCCGACACTTTTTAATCTTTTTCTACTACAATATTTTCAACTCATCTCCGTCACATTATATATTTATATGAACCCCTATGCTAAACCCCTTTAATCCCGTACACCCTACCCCTATCATCTACTAGGAGAAAGCCAACAGACGACTCCCAAAATCTATTAAACTTGATGGTTAATATCACATATTAATGCAGCCACGATAATATTTATTTATAATTCGATTATTTTCATTTACATAAACACCGTAACTGTAAAAAAATGTACGCGCGCATTCTCTAATTCCCTAGTACCAGTACTAATAAAGACCTTCATCGATTTCAATAATATATATAATCATTAACGAATTCACTAACAATATACACTTTACATTATATACATACGCCTTAATACGATACATCACCGACTACACAATAACCCGACTTCATTACCCTCCTCGCCATGCAGATTCTTCATCCGTACTTCACGAGGCTACCTCTATACAATACACCGGTATCAGGTTTGCACCCCACCCCGCCCCCACCCCGCCCCCTTACATCGTACATGTACTACAGCATCACTCTTTACTATTAGTCCGCACTCGTAGCTTTCTAACAGCTGTGTTCTAGTATATGTAAGTGTATCGTGTAGCGATGCGCGTTTAAACTATATACTAATATAAACTATATGCTTCTTCTACTATTTGCTGCGACTATTTTATATTCCGATACGAGTTACATGTACTTATGTAGCTTATTTAACTGAATATGTATGTACCTAATGATTACGAGTACCTAGTACTTGTGTTTCTTATGATTAACCTATAGGTTAATTAGTACTATAGTAGTATAGTACTATAGTACTATATAATAAGTACTACTTATAAGTACCATATATGGTTACCACCCGTGAGTACTCTTTACTGTGAGTGTTGCAAATTACACACATAACAATAACAATCAGTGCTGTACTAAAGCTAACACGCAATACATCTATAGGATAATAAGCCTATTGTTTTATACGCTTTTAAGGCCTACCTCAGTTGAAAAATCAGTGAAAATCAACAACAACAAATTTAATTTGTTATTCAATATTATTAATTTATTATATATTATTTAGTATTTGTCAAAATATTATCATTGAAAACGGCCTAAAAATACCATAAAAAGTATATTTTATAACGCACCTTTTAAAATAAATAATCTTGGCTTATAGCTTATTACCTAATTTATTTTGAAATCTACATGAATAATTTTATAATAATACCTACATTTTATTGTATAAAATTTGTATACTTATATATTGTATACACATATATAAGTATACGTATACAATATATATATATACACATATATTGTCGATTTACAAAATTTAAAAACCGAGTTGACTATCTTCATTTATTCTATATTATTATCATTGTAAACATATGGCATGTGATATTATAAACCAATAGAAAAGCTAATAAACAGACGCTATATATTTCTTACATCCTTTATAACATTTCACTTGTGTGATTTACATTTTTTTATCATTTTACCTTTATTTGAACTTATATTTATATTATTTACATATATTTATAGTTATTTAATTTATATATTAGTTTATTAACATTAGTATTATAAAATAGTTATTTGAATACCATTATTAGCCTTTATATTAGATTTATAGTTGAGTTTATTTTATTTATAATTTGGTTTTTAAATTATATTTGTAGGTGTATTTACCTATGTATATTTACATTTATGTATATGTATAACATTTAGTTATAGTTAGTTGTATTTAAATATATATTTATTAGTTATAATTAGTTATTATTAGTATTAGTTTTATTTTATAATATTAGAATTTATATTAGAGTTATAGTTGTATTTATATTGAATTTACACATCAATATATATATATTATTTTATAAATTATACAATACTATATTATTGATTTATTTTATCATATATGTAAACTATACTAATAACATTTTATTTCTAATTTCATATTTTATTTCATATATTATTGTATCTTGTATAATTATATAATGAATGTATTTTACTATTACAATTGACAATTATTTATTCAATGTATTTTACAATTCCAATTTATAATTATTTATTGAATTTGTACATCTATATATATTATTTTATAAATTATACAACAATATTATTGCATTGTGTTATCATAATATATAAACTATACATAATAGCATATTTTATTTCTATATACTACTATGATAATTACATAAACTGTATTTGCTTTATTTTAAAATAGTGATTTTTACTTAGTAAAACTTTAGATGCGTTTTACTCAGAATAATTATTATGTACTAACTAGGTAAATAAATGTATTTTTAGAACAATCTAGCATAGGTATCCTAACATTTTTTTTTGATATATGTAAATGGTATATGAATAAATAACATTATATTTTTTCAATTTTTGTAAATATTATTGAAAAGAGAAAATATTGGTATAAATTTAAAAAAAATATTGGTTTAAATAAATTAGACATGAAATAAATAATATTTAAAAAAAATATAAACACACAATTGTAGCAGTATATATATTGTATACAATACAAAAATAGATAGTTAAATTAATTGAATAGTTTTACCTAAACATAAATTGTAATGGACCATTGTATTTCCTATCTATTAACATGTAAATACATGAAATGACCTGCTGGTGTATGCCCTTAAGCATTATTCACAAATGATACACACACTAGCATACACACTCATACATACATACACAATCACACACATACACACACACACGCGCACACGCACACACACATATACACACACATACACACATACATACACACATATACACACACGCGCGCGAACACGCACACACACATATACACACACATACACACATACATACACACATATACACACACATACACACACACTCACACACTCACACACAAACTCACACACACACACACTCATACACACACATGCATGCATACCTATGTATTAATCAGTATATTAGAATATCATCACTATATTTGTATATTTAATGACTCACAGATTATTTACATTATAGTATAAATACACACAATATTGATACATTGAGTGTGAGTATATATTAGTGTATATATATGTGTGTATTGTGTATGTGTGTGTGTGCGGGTGTGTGTAAATAAGAAGTGCATACACTAGAAGGAGGAGGAGGAAGAGGAGGAAGGGGAGGTAGTAATACTTTTTTGGCATTATAGATATAAGTCTTATAACGATAGCATGTACTGTATTATTTTTCCTGCCAGATTATAAATAGTATAGAGGTAGTAATATGTCTGAGTCACGATTAGTCATTCATTCATTCATTAATCCCGTCGGCCATCACGTGATCCACATTTGGGTGCAAAGGTCATCCAGATAGAAGGCTGCCCAACTCCCTTCATCCCTCATTGGATTGTTCCCGCCCATCTACCTACCTACTTACCTTATCAGCGTTTCCGTTGCCCCCTCCGACACCCTTCCGACCACCCTCCATAGTCACACTGCTAGTGATCATGCCCTGTTGTTATTGTTATTCCGCATTCCTCTATCTAATCGAACTGTTGTATAACATCAACTATTACCTAACTTCTGCATTGTTTCACGGGTAAGCTAGTTTTTATAATATTTACTTATATTATTATTAACTATTCTATTACATATATATATATATATATATATATATATATATATATATATATATATATATATATATATATATATATTTATATATATACATTTTATAATATATTATTATGTATAAAATAAATGAGTGTTTACTAATATAATACATTGCGTTTTACCAATATTCATTGCGTTTTACCAATATTAATCCTATAATTAACACTACTACCTATACTACTACTACTACTACTACTACACTCTACTACTACTACTACTACTACTACTACTACTACTACTACTACTACTACTACTACTACTACTACTACTACTACTACTACTACTACTACTACTACTACTACTACTACTACCACTACCACTACCACTACCACTACCACTACCACTACCACTACCACTACCACTACCACTACCACTACCACTACCACTACCACTACCACTACCACTACCACTACCACTACTACTACTACTACTACTACTACTACTACTACTACTACTACTACTACTACTACTACTACTACTACTACTACTACTACTACTACTACTACTACTACTACTACTACTACTACTACTACTACTACTACTACTACTACTACTACTACTACTACTACTACTACTACTACTACTACTACTACTACTACTACTACTACCACTACCACTACCACTACTACTACTACTACTACTACTACTACTACTACTAGTAGTGACACCTATACACCATTATTCAGGTCGAACAATACGACCCTAAATGATTCATACGATGACGGAAGTTTCAGCGTCAGCAAGGCTACCACATCAGGTCCCGCTACCAGCGCCGCAAGAGAAGGTGTCACAACAGATGTCACAAGAGATGTCACCGCCCGTCACTCCATCACCTCCATACCAGAAGATACTATCTTCAAGAGTGGTCAGTAATCACATAGACCTCTATCACCGGACATATACAGCTTGCATATTACAGCTTCCATTTATATTTTCAATGGCAAAGTTTTTCTCTCAAAAATACAATGGAGAATATATATAGTACTATTTTAGATGGTATAATAAATGAGAGGCATGAATAGTAGAGAATATTGAATAGGGCCCCACCCCCACCCCTGTTTGTTTTGATTACGATGTCTAATATAAAATATTTTAAATGTATCACTATATCATTTAAAATTATAATAACACTAATTTATATATATCCATTATATTATATACCTTACTACGATAATCTATGTAAACTAGTGAGTCTAAACCTAACTAAATATGTATTATAAATTGACCCGATAAATCGTAATTAAAACAAACGGATCCATATTCGATACAGACCTGAATGTTTATTAGTATCCCAATTATGTCACCAGAGTCTCATAGTATAGAGCAGTGGTTCCTAACCTATGATCATCACTTTGGTCATTGGTTTTTTTGTGGGTTATGACTCGTGAGCCAATTTCTAAAAAATAATATAAAATAGTATAAATGCTTTTATAAGCAAATTGACGTTATGGTTGAGAAAAATTGAAGATGGAAATATATATTTTAATATATATATATATATATATATTATAGTTTATATAGTATTCGTTTATGAATATAAAATTGTTTATTGGGTCCTGGTATATTTTTAAAGTAAGAATTATCAAAAAAAGAGTATTCTATTAATATATATATATATACACATTTGAAAGATATTTCTTATAAAATGCACATTCGGTAGCCTATGATACTTTTAAATTGATTACTATCCAGTTTATCTTTTGTATCAATATTACATCTATCAAATAGTTATGATATGATATTTATTAAAATGACAGGTCTAGAGCCAAGCAAAATTGATTTATTTATTCATTTTATTAGTAGGTTCAACTACATTTGAATGATACCGGTAATATAAACTCTATATCTTTATGCCAGCTACCTTGTAAAGTATCGGAAGTATATTTAAATTCTTTATTTTTAATATTATGATTAATTCTTATTTTTAGTATACAAATATATAAATAATGCTATTCTATCTAACATTTAATATGGGCAAGATAGGCTGAAAATCAATAATGTGTTGCACCATGCTAGTTTTCTGGGTAGAGGTGTATAACTACAATGTACAGTAGACCGGTTTGTACTAATTTTGTTTTCGTAATTTTATAAACCTTCACATCTATGATATTTATGTATGCTATGATGAATAAGTGTCTACAATTTTAGACCTATATCTTAAATAGTTTTATGTCACGAGACCTTTTTATTTTAACATTGAATACATATAATATTTAACATGGGGGAGATATAGATATAAGTTTTATTCAATTTTTATAAAATTGAATGATTTTTTAAGTCAACTATGGATATATCCTAGAAACATATATTACAAGTAGTATTAACAATACAAAATATGTTTCATAATAAAATAATATAATAAAATAATCTAGATGCCCAAATTTTATAAAATAATTTTAGTAAAAAAAATATCGTTTAATTTAATATAAATAAATTATTACAATTTAATTTACAAAATTAAAATATATAATTTATAGATAATAATAATACAATTCAAATTAACATCATTTGTAAAAAATTTTGGATTTTTATTTGAAATATGAAATACAAAATAAGTTTACATATTTTTTAATTTTTTAAATTTTATTTGTATAAAGGACATTTATATCTAACTTATATCCACAATTTAATACAATCTGATCACTCAAATTTATGTAAAGTATAATTATATATATTAATTTAAAAAAATTAATTATTTTGAAATAAATACTTTGTAAAATAGTGTATTTTCACGAGTTTTAGGAGACATTAATATTGGTAATTTGTAGATATAAAAATGAAATATAGATATTATATTAATAATAAATATAAATAATGGTATATATTCTATTAATTCATTAAATATAATAAAAATACATAATTAATTTAAAATATTAATTTAAATATTTGTAAACATCAAAGATAATAAGATGGCGTCATTACTATTATACATGGAATATTATACATTTTATTTTAAAATAATAATTTATATTTCAAACTTTAAATGCTTCGTGACCAAAGGTAACTATTTTTTTATAAAAATTGTTAATACATAAAATTAAAAATTGATTCGAACGAACCGGTCTAATGTACAGTATATATATATATATATATATATATATTAAATTATAGAAATTCTTCAAGAAATAAAGTGTAACTCACTCAAAATACGACTATTTATTAAATATATTTCTACATATACAGGAATAGATACAGAAATAGCAACAGATAGCAATGTTATAAGTGTCACTTCTTCATCACCTCTCTTTAACCTCAAGGTTACATCATATTCTATAAATAACTCACACTATGTGAGGCCTATTTAATAGTAAATATATATTTGTATGTATATATTTATATAATATTTATTATATATATAATTAAGTATATATCATATATCTTATATATTATATAATATAGTATATATATATATATATATATATATATATATATATTTATTAAAATATATAATTAATAATATATTCATAATTTTTGCTAATAGAATATTATATTTATAATATCCTTATTCTCGCATTTAGAAGTCTGAAACTAGCGAGATCGCTGAATCTTCTGAAATTCTAGCCAATCGGAACGCCTCGTTAATTCTCAGTGGTCAGTATACTGACAGTATATATATACAATTAACAGTATATAATTAACGGCTTTGATTCCAGTTTTGTTACGTGCGTATTCACACACACACACAGAATCTATTAAAGAAAGCATTGCTGCCTCGGCCGCTACCCCTAGTTATACCTCAGCCGCCGCTACCCCTAGTCTATCTAAAGTTGGTGATGCAAGTGAACTCGTGATTAGTCACAAGGTCACCTCTATCGAGAATAGAGCGTCTTCTTCAAAGGTCACCTCTATTGGTGATAAAACACCGTCTTCTTCCAAGGTGAGTGTGGACATTTTATTTTTTCATTCAATTTTAGTTTATTGTTAAATTTGTGTTCATTTAGATTAATATTGTAGTTTTATATATATATATATATATATATATATAAATATATATATATATTTATGACTGTATATTAACTAACTACAATTTTTATAAAGAATATTTTATCATCTATGTCCATGTAATAGTAAATAATATCTGAATAATTAGTTAATGATTATATGAATCATTATTTCAAGCAATTCTTATCAGTATATTAGTGTATTGATCATACTTTATTGTTTTTAATAACACTTTATTAATGCATTTATTTACATATTGATAGATATAATAGTATTTTTCTTGTGATTTAACTGTTTAATATGCTATACAATTAATTATAGATATCCATCTATAGTAAAACTTATATATATTTTGTAAACAATATTATACTATTGTGAGTTTTATATATGTGTATTCAAATTGGTAAAAATATAATTTTGACAACATATTTTTTGTAATTATTTTATTATAAACAAATATTTAATTTTTTTCTTTTATAAATTGAGTTATCGGAAATGTTGAGTTATCGGCATGTTCAGTTACCGAGCTTCTACTGTATTTATATATTCCATAAATAATATATAATTTATAATAATAAAATAAATTAAGTAATATTATTTATATATTTAAATTACATATATTCAATTTTACAAAACTACTAAATATATAAATAATGTATAAAATATAGTGTAATAATCATTATCATTATTATATAATATTTAATAAAATAAAATTACAAAACTTCGATTTTTTAATATTAATTTTAATTCATTATACTTAATCAATAATTAAATATCAATATTAAGACATATTTAAAAAAAGATACCATTAAATAAAGTTTTTTTAAACTTTGTAATTAATTGGTTGAAATTGTATATTAAATGTTGTAAATGCTAAATGTAATATATATTATTATATTTAAAAAATTAATTAATTAAAATTTGATATTGAATAGTACTCAAATATGTTAGGATATTCCAGAACCAAAGTGAAGTTGTAATTAATTAGTTTAAAATATTGTATAATTCAACTACATACATTTATAAAATATATCAATTAGATCTAATTTATGAGATAGTTTGTTATTTGTAGATTAATACTAATAGAAATTTGTAACCTTTTATGATTAAAATAAATTATCAATCGTAGATATTTAGTATTGGAGGGAATATTATCTTAACAAATCATAAAAATATAATGTATATTAAATATAAATAGTTCAATTAAATCATTTATTATAGTTTATATTGTTAATATTTTTAATTATAATGTCTAGTATAATATATTATTATTTAAAAAAATGTAAAGATTAAAAAGATTAATTAATTAGTAAGGCAATATTGATATATTTATATGCATATAATATATAAAATAGATTTTCAAACGGTAGTTTAATTTAACGATATGCAATATACATACAATATTAAATTCATTCATATTCGATTGTATCAAATATATATATATATATATATATATATAAAATTACACAATATTTGTTTACAACAATAATACACAACACTGAACTATAATCAAACAATTGTTGTATTTACATAATAAACATTGATTCATTAATACATTAGATACTGGCATTCCGCACACACACACACACACACACATACGCACCAAACCCTATCAACCTACCCCATACACATAGTAGAGTGATTCATCATTACCACAGATTGTGACGGCGTCCAACCTTCCGCTCCAGTCGACGCAATCATCCGCCGCGGCCCTAGATCTACACCCCGTCAGTCTGAAACACCCTTCTCTACCCCCGCTGCCGACTTCAACCCGCACGGACAGCGCTCGAGACAAGAGCGAATACATCGACGAAGACGATGACGCAACCACTACCGCCAGCAGCACCACCGCTACTAACACCGACAAGTATGACTCAGAACCCTCCGCTACCACTAGCTACACGCCCACCGTAACCAACGCCGCCGCCGACGACGATTCTGACACCTTCAGCGAATTCCGCGCCGATTCGCCGGTAAACACTCGCCAGGTGTCACTCACTAAAAGTGACAGCGACATCGCCACGGAATCGCTGTCCGACGTCGACGCGACGGAACCGGAGTCGAGCGCCTCGTCAGAACCCGCCATGATTCTCGACATGACTGTGACTCCAGCAGCTGTACCTGATGAACCCGTTACGGTGGATGTAACTAAGCCAGACATCGATATGGTCCCCTTCACCACCACTGCTGCCGCCGCTGTCAGTAGGTGTGCTGTGACAGGTACCTCCGATACATTAGTAGCTACCGATTCAGCGATACCAATCACGTCTGCCGCGGTCGGAGTTGAAGATAAGCTAGCCGATGTAACCGCGAACTCTGACCTTTCTCTACTGGAGATGGCGAAGAGCTGCGACGCCGAGGAGTGGGACCGTCTCTTTCACAACATCCTGACGCACAGCCTCGAGAACATGAAGCTGGAGGAGGAGGATAAGAGTGCGGTTGCGGAACAAGATTTAGATGTGTCCGATCACGCTCCGCCCTCATTGGTCAACGCACCGGCTGCACCAGCTGTAACCGTAGTAGATAAAGAGGTCGCAACTCTAGAACTGTTGTTCGGCAAGACACCGCCCGAAAGCAAATCTCCCGACCTACAATTTGTAAGTATACTAGCCGTATAGCCCGCGCACAACGTTTATTATTCTTCAGCGCGCATTATGGCGTGTTCAACGATCCGTGAAATGCTTGCCGTGTGAAAGTTTTCCATGTTAAACTCGCCTTCGAAAGTTTTCGCACTACAAAATGCAGATTTCCTGTAGTTCATAAGTACGGCAAAAAATATTCTATTGTTGTTTTGCAAAATCAGCAATTGACCATCGCAAACATTGTACGGCTCGTGTAAACATTCCATTTTCCATAGTGATAAATGATGGTTGTATTTGTGTTTACAGCTATACCATGATATCTATGATATGGTTGTGGTATACATGTTGATTTCTCTATAGGAGCCATACAAATAGGAAGTTGGCAACACGATATTAGTAATATGCATTTATTAACTATTATGAACTATTACCTACAATTCTGACGTTTAATAATTGAATATTTATGTGTTCCGAGTATTGAATATAATATACGGAAGGATATTCGGATTCTATAAGTGGCTTACATCAACATATCCTTATAACAAAATATCATATATTAATGATATAATTATAGTAATAAAATAAGTAAATATAATAATAATAATACTATCATCGACATATTTTTGCTTTAATAATGAAGGAGATATAGTCGACTATAGTCGATGTGTTTGTAACAAACGATTGATATCTAAAGCCCTGTTAAGATGTTCGATACTCGTAGTATAATGAGCACCTTTGTGAAATCATTATATTTATATTTACATTATACTTTAATTCTATATGTATATATATATATTATTTTAAATTAAAAATTATATAATGTAGTCCATATTAATAAAATAATACATTATCTTGTATGTATACATTATAATGCTATTTCCGTCACGTGACCTCTAGGACGAAATTGACGAGTTTTACGACAAACTTCTTAGCGAAGACAGCATGGATGATGACACAATCTCCAAGATGATACTGATGCAGGTGAAGCCTATACCACGTTAGTACCATACTACACTACCAACAGAGTAATGCATGCGTGCGGTATAAATCATAACACTGGTTATGTGGCTTAGTTGGCTAAGGCGTCAGACACACGAGCAGTAGGCCGTGGGTACAAACCCCGTCCGGACCATTAAAATACGTCTTAAAATTATATTTAGAAGTGATCTTATATAATTGTATAGGTATATATATATATATATATATATATAATATTGGGAAATTATAGAGCCATTTGGTTATGAGTTAATAAAAACTTCATCTAAGTTCCTGGATGGGATAAAAGGACTCCACCAAAATATAATAAAACAATTCTAAAACAATATATATGTAGGGTTATTTGTATTTTAGAATACCATATTTATTTAGAAGTACACAACAATCGATAGGTTAATATATTTAAGATTTAAATGACAAAGCATCGCTAGTAACAATGGCTCATATAGCTGCTGGTGTCACGCATGACTGGTCAGGAACATATAACAAGATATGATGGTGACGTCTATTTATAACTATGAGAACCATAGTAATGCAAATGTAGTGTATTTGGATATATTGTATTGTAAATACGAATTAAATTTAAATAGGTTAAATATATAATTATTATTCGAAAGGCATGTATAGTGATATTTTTCATAATTTTTTATTATATTTCATTTAAATTTAATTTATCTCATTAATTTATACATTTACAATTTGATTAAACATTTTTATTTATAAATAAAATTATTTCTATTTGGTAATAAAATAATATATAGTATCATATTTACGCTGCCGAATGCTGTTACACCCATTTTAGTATACTTAATATCGAGGATATTTATATTTAATAATCGGCCATCTTTATATTGTATAGTTTTTCTATTATTTCGTAAATATAGAAATACACATATTACAATAATTAATTGCGTAAATATAGAATAACATATATTGCAAATATTCTTATTAAAATATATAGTATTAGATTATAGATTTATTCTTTTATATATTTATTATTATAATTATTATCATTATATCTTAATATATTACATATTAAATTATATTATATATCTATATTACTATAGTTTTAAATCGCATGTTTGTATTCTAAGCCTATACTTATCTCCCTACTACGATATATCCATGATTATCATCGCACTAACGCCCTACCCCACCCTGCCAACAGCGAAGATACTACAATCCGTCGACGACGACCTAACCCTAATGCAGTACGAGTTCCCTCACGACGATGCCGTCTACCGTACAGCCTGCGAGAAGGTCGTCGAAGAGTTCTGGCAAGGTCGCACAGCCGGCACCAAATGGACACGCTACCACCGGGCCGATGGTTCCGATCTCGACGACGACAAAGATGACCCTCACCGCAGCCGTCTAGCCTACGACTGTCTAATGCGAGACCTCGCCGGCGAAACCATCGCCGAAATCTACGCCGACGAACAGGACGACGACCTCTGCGACGCCTCCGCCGACCTTGGCATTCAGGCCGGCTACCGGGCAGCCGTACGACGCGAGAACCATCGCCGTCGCACTCAGTTCCACAAGGACATACGCGCACCTCGAACCCAAGCCGAACTTATCGCCGTGGTGCTGCGTAACGTGACGGCTATAACTCGTAGCGAGGACTGTAAACAAGTCACCACGATCACCCAACGAGAAGAGGCCAGCAAGGCTCGCCGCAAGAAGGTCGTCAACTATAAGATACACGCGAACGAGGCGAATTGGCTCGACTACGGGAAATACGTACACGAACTCAAGGATTCGATGTTTACGAGGATCTGTAATTCGATGATTCGCGACGCCGTGCAAGTGATGGTGGCGGTGCGTGTTGATAATGCACGCGCGTTGGATGAATGCACGACTGAAGAGGTAAAGGATGAGAACATCTTTGATGATAGGGAAGAGATAATCTTTGAGAAGAAGAACACGAACGATGAAGAGAAAGATGAGGACGCGTGAAACCTTTTGAGCTTTTTCTATATTTATATATAAATTTTATTATTTTTAACAAATTACAGTATTTTTCTATTACCATTCGAATATTTTCTGTATATAAAACTAATTAAATATATTGAAATGATTAAATAAACTTGTTAACCAACTGTGCGAATATTCCACGAGATAAGGCGTACTAAATATAATATATAAATAATTCACAATATGTTATTACTATACTACAATAATTATATTTAAATTGCATCGTATCAAATATTTGGCACACTTTTTGAATACAAAATTTAGACAAATTAGTATAATAATAACTTCAATATTTTATTTTTTAAAGTTTTAAAATATATGTAGTATCATATATCTTAGATTTTCAACATATGAAATTCTAATTATAAATATATTTAAATATATTAAAATAACTATACAAACTAAAATTCATAAAATAAACACAATGAATAAACTCAAACCCAACACAATGAAATGTAAATATTTAAAAATATTATATTAATATAAATAATTTTCACAAAGTAAAGTTCATATGTAACATTGCATCTGAATGTGGTATTAATAAATTCTTAGAGCATAGGGATTTATTAAATTAAATTTATTCTAAAAATAATAAACAATTTAAAATATTACCAATGATTAATTATTAATTAAACCATATGAGTCCCAGACGTTTTTAATAAAATGTGAAAATAATGTATATTTAAAACGCACTTTTTTACAAAATGATTATTCGTATTCAAATATTGATAATTATATATTACAAGTTATTTTTATTTTATAAAGTATATAATATATTATATAAATCTGGAAAAAAAATTGGCTTTGAATTATTATTCGTAATATTATACTTAATTAATTATAATAATTATAATTAATTTTTAATTCAAAATAGTATCATATTTCATTAAATAAATAAATACTCCATAAAATATTATAATATATAGGGGAATCATGAATGGCGGCACATATTATAAATGACCACTGAGTGGGAGGTGTTTAGGAGGTAATTGACAGCTGAATATTTCAAGAGTGTTTAATGTGGGCGGTCTTATTTCGTCACGCTCTACTGCACATGCTAATATATTCTGAACGTGTAACACCTATATGCATAGAATATACTGCGTATACAAATTAACTCCGATTCGTTTATATACCGTGCATACAAATACATACATATATCCCTACATGCACACATGCATATTTATTATTTATATAAATATATATACATATACACACACACAGGGCCGGCTCAAGGGGGGGGCAAACCGAGCAATTGCCCGGGGCCCATAAATTATTTGAGAAACATTTTTTTACTATTTATTAAAATAAATAAATGTATAAACAGTATTTTTTTACATTCTATTTTCTTATATACTATTAATTTTCATTAAACAAATAAAAATAATATAATAAATTAATAA
The DNA here is from genome assembly GCA_964019155.1 of Osedax fenrisi. Taxonomy (NCBI): domain Eukaryota; kingdom Metazoa; phylum Annelida; class Polychaeta; order Sabellida; family Siboglinidae; genus Osedax; species Osedax fenrisi. The sequence goes on from OZ025240.1 coordinate 96,098,549, forward strand.
AATTTGAGTTATTTAGGCATATGAGAAAAGTGAATTTTACAAAAATTTCGAAATTATTATCTTTTTACTAGAATATTTACAGATATAAATTATATTTATATTTATTGAAAATGATATTACATATATATATAAAACTAAAGGATTTTTTTTTGCAATTAGCTAAATAGTAGGCTACTTACAAATGAATTATTTTATTGACATCACCCTCGTATATCTACATACACACGCCCACAATGACGATATTAAAATGAGAACAGGTGAGATATAAATTATTGAAGAAATAAAAATTCAAAATATTATATAGTATATAGTATATCAGTGGACTCAACTCAAGATATATAACATATAGATCAGTTAACAATCGTAATGATATATGCCAAGTAGAGTATGATTATTTAATATTTATTGATGTAAGAATGATATTGGGAGAAAAAGGATAAGATATAATTCCTATCTAGAGATTAATTATTACACTGGTAAATATTTAGCTAATGATTTATTAGAATATTTTTTAATAATAATATAAATATAAAAGATTATAGAGCTCAAGATTATGACAATGTCAGCAATATGTCTGGAATATTAAATGTAATGCAATATTTCATAATAAACCATAGGCTAAACCATAACCTATAGACTATAGTCTATTGGCAATACGGACCCCCTGAGCTGCGACTTTGTTAAATCTGGTTGGGCAAAATACCGTTGAATCAACTACAATTGCAGCAATATTTTTGGTTTCATACCTAATCAATATAGTTTATTTAGTAAACCTAAATATATAATTTTTTAACATCTAGATTAAAGAAAGGATATACAATTGTGTATTAAAAGTATTACCGAATATAAGATGGTCATCACAAGCTAATGCTATTATAATATAATGACTATAGTGCATTATATTGTGGACTTCCTATTATTACATAAGTTATATAACTACGATATATATCTGATATTATATATATACTTTACGTAAATTACATTAATAGAGTCAATGTATTTATTCAGTAAAATGTAAGAATTTGATACTTCAATATTATGAAAAACGTGAAGCTAATTACTTTGTAGAATAATGTCGATCATGAAAGTGTTGCAATTATGTTCAATTGAGAAAATAATAGCGGTAATAAAAAATATTTATATACTCTCTAAATATATAGGCTAGAAAATATATGATTATGAGAATTTTATTGGAGTAGGATAGGATACAGTAGGATACAGTAGGATACATTAGGATACAGTAGGATACAAACAAAACACATTATAAAAGAATTAGTATAATGATATCACCTGATCAAATATTGAATTTACATCATATGCAAGTTCAAAATAACTATTTTATACCAATATTTGACAATTTAATTGATAACTAGGTATATAAAATTGTTTTAATATATATTATACTGTATTGATATACACCTCAAAGGAATGGACTATCCAAACACTATTATATACAATATATGGTGGGATATATATATATATATATATATTTGTAGAAATTGTCATCCGAATATACCTTTTATTTAATGGCAACTAATTAAACTTGAGAGATATAGTGTAAGCTTCTCGAAACTTAAACTTATAAATAATTTTCTATGACATTTTCTGACATACTAAATACTTTTAAGTATGGATACATTATCTGTATAAGCAAATCTGATTAATTAAATTTATAATTAATACATACTACTCATTTTTTAGAGATGACATCGAGTAATATAAATATTTAATTATACTTATATCATTTTTATTTTTTACTAATTAATTAATTTATTATCTTATACAATAGTATATTGCAATGAGTGTAAGCTTACACCACAGTTGCACCCTAGGGTGCAACTTACTATATATGTCCATTCATGGAGTGAATGAGTTTCATGTAGGTGCACCTCTATATATTATACATATCTTAAAGGGCACCTCCTTCACACGATACATGTAAATATATATATGAAAAACTAACATTTATAAAACTCCAAATTTAAAGATTTTAAATATTTGTACTTAATTGTATTATGAATAGAATAATACTATAACCTATATCATTTATATATATATATATATATATAAATGTAATAGTTATAAATATATTAGTTATTGCTAGAATGACCCTATTAATATGTTATAAAAATTATTATGGGGCCCATGTGTTTTTGTTTGCCCGGGCCCATAGTATGCTTAAGCCGGCCCTGCACACACATACCTACATCCATATATACGAATTTATATAATCTTATTTATATCATCAATTATATTATCCAATGTTGATTAGTTAATAGCCACGTGGAAGGCATCACAGTGTATGCTGGCTATACTATAGGTATAGGTTATCTAGTAATCAATGAAGGTCGTATACCTATATATAGGCAGATATGTGGATATCACAGGAATCATGGGTTAAGAAGAGGTCGTCATTTTATATTATACTTTACATAGGTAATATATATAAATATACATTTAGTTACATTATTAGTTATTTATTTATAGGTACTACTAGTTATATCATATAAACACTATTTACTAATTATAATTTTTGAATTTTTTATTTTATAATATATAGTATATTAAATATACTTTATTTATATACCATAAATAATGCTATGTTATTACAAAATATATTAATAATATCAAATTTAAACTTACTGTCCCACCAACGAGTTTTTCATAAAATATTAATAATTAAATAATAGTTAAAATAGTTAAAATAAATAATTTTTGAGTTGATATAATAATGCTAAATATAGGTGAGTATACGTGTATTAAAAATTACATTACAATATTTATTAATAGCAGAAATAATTGAGATGGCTCAACCTGCCCCGCTCTCCCCTATATATCCAGTCTCTAAAATTTCTGTGTATTGTCTGGTTATTCGAATCAACAATTACACGGAAGTAACAAAAATCTGTATTTAAATGTAATAACCATCTCCTGATGGAATTATTCGATAAGTATTCTTCTATAGATCCTCTCATTAGTATATCAGCATTTGATCTACTAATGAGAGGATATTATCTTATCAATCCATCTGACGATATTATGTCAATTAATGATGATGACAATGACAATGCTGATAATGATAATGAATAGTTTCTGTTATTTGTTTACGTTTAAATATTATTATAATTATTATTATATATCACTCATATTATAATTTATTAATATATTTCATAATAAATAAAATAAATACATTCAATACTTTTGTATCATATACAATATAACTTAACATATATTATATATAACTATACATACATTACACCTAGCTATATGTATTTGAATTATAAAATTTATTTAACTAATTACTATATATAAATATATGGATATACAAATTGGATAACATAAAATAGTGTTGTGTGCATTTCCCTACATGTATATGTAACTAAATCAATATAGAATTGTGTGCGTGTGTAATTATGTAACATCTATACATAAACTAGCAAAGTCCTTTGTCTCATTTTAACCCCTCGATGACCTAGATTAATATACACTAGTATGATACACTCATATATGATTCACTATAGTACACATGTTCAATATTGTTATGATGTTATAATACATTCGTATATATTTAGTAAATAGTGTTTATATGATATAACTAGTAGTACCTATAAATAAATAACTAATAATGTAACTAAATGTATATTTATATATATTACCTATGTAAAGTATAATATAAAATGACGACCTCTTCTTAACCCATGATTCCTGTGATATCCACATATCTGCCTATAGGTATACCACCTTCATTGATTACTAGATTTAACCTATACCTATAGTATAGCCAGCATACACTGTGATGCCTTCCACGTGGCTATTAACTAATCAACATTGGATAATATAATATATAATTGATGATATAAATAAGATTATATAAATTCGCATATATGGATGTAGGTATGTGTGTGTGTCTCCCACTCGGAGGTGTGTAGGAGTTTATTGTGTAAAGTGTGCCGCCCTTCATGCATAGCCATTAATTATTTAATTTATATATTCAATTAATATATTTATTTAATTAAAATTAATCAAGTATTTTCATACAATATGTTATATAATGTTATATTTTAACATAATACCCAAATCTAAGATATAAAGATATATTTAAAAAAGGGTTAGTGTTCAGAGGGTTAAAGCTATTTTATAATTATTGGAGTATACCAATCAATAGCATACAATAGTAAATTGATATCAATGTGTTCTTATCTACGTATAATAATGTTGATAATTAATAATTTGCAATCCATCATTTTATTATAGTTTAATCAAGTCCTAATGTTTATAACAAGTAAATCTGGCTATTATTATAGGAAATTTAGTACAACTATTTCATACAGCAACTCTATAAATCTCTACTCTAAAATCTTCCAATGATATTATTTTTAAAATTATTGTTATATATCGTCCACCAAATAATGATTTTACATCTTTTTTTAATGAATTTTCTGATCTTGTTATTAAGTCAAATATATATAATACTATATTTGTCGGGCATTTTAATTTTCATTATGGTTCTTTAATATCCCCTTATCTTGAATTCAAATCTTTAATTAATTCTTTATTAAACAACATGTCTTATGTAAAACCCATTACTTAGGAAATACGTTCGACTTAGTTTTAACAAATTCAGATTCAGATAGTATATATGGTATACGTCTGGAGTCGATGGCTCAGTGGGACAACCAAAAGCTAATAAGCCAGAGGTCCCGGATTCGACTCCAGATAGTTCTTGTTTTTCTCTTGTGTTTATCAAGAATTTAATATACGATAAATCAAAACACAAGAAAACAAATGTTACTATTTGTTTTGTATTGTCCGGGGCTCCTCACAGTTATTTATAACATGTACAAGTCTATGACTTCTTGAGGGGTCCATTTGTATCCGATATTATTATATGTGCGATTCAATAAATAAATATTATTATTATTATACCAATTAAATCAAAATTATTAACTGATCATTTCACTATTACCTTCCGATTGAAATTATTTAATACAAAAAGAAAACGTGCTTTCATTAATTATAGACACATTAAAACATTGAATATTAATGAGTTTTCTAATGACATTATCAATTCATTTTCAAATTGTAATCTAAATCTTGATTACTTCAATAGTTCTATTCTAAATGTATTAGATATCTATTCACCTATTAGGAGATTTTTAGTTACAATACATGATAATTATCCATGGTTTAATAGTGAAGTGCATAAAATAAAAATAAATTTACGAAAACTTGAAAACTTATATAAAATTAAATCTTCTAATGAAACATATACTATATTTGTTAATTATAGGCATTTTTATAGATCATCTATTCTAATTTCTAAAAAAAATTATTATTATAATACTTTTAGTTCCTTTGAAAATAATACTAGAAAGATTTATTCTTTAACTCCCTAACAAAAACAGAGTTGGTTATATTTCCTACTCTACCTGATTTAATATTATGTTATAATTTTTCAATTTTTTTTCAGGATAAGGTTTCAAATATTATTTCTAAAATTAAGCTTATAACAAATAATGTGTCTTTTATTCCTTTATGTTATGATATTTTACTTGGGTGTGGTGTATATTTTGACTCTTTTTATTCTACTTCTTTCTCTGAAGTGTTAGATCTTATTTTGGCTTCTAAATCGTCTTCTCCTATCGATCCATTTCCTCTATCTCTTTTTAATAAGCTTGCTTTTATACTAACTCCATTTATTTTAAATATTATTAATATGAATATTCAAAGAGACATGTCTCTCCATTCTGGTATTATACCTTCATCTTTAAAACATATAATAAAACCTATTCTAAAGAAACCAGAATTGGATATTGAGTGTTTATCTAATTATAGACCAATATCCCAATTACCTTTTATAAGTAAAATATTGGAAGGATAGTTTCCAAGTAATTACTCAATTATCTAAATGCAAATTCATTATTTGATACTAGACAAAGTGCATATAGGAAATTTCATAGTCCTGAAATACTTATTCTTTCTATTTTTGATGATTTTCTTAATAATCTTGATAATAATTCTAATATACAGCCTATTTTATTAGATCTATCTGCGGCGTTTGATACAATTGATCATTCTATTTTAATTAAACGTCTTGAAGATATTGATATTGTAGGTATTCCTCTAGCTTGGATTAAATCGTACCTATCTGAAAGAACATTTTCGATAAAAATTGATAACCATTATTCATCTACTTGTAAAATGTATTATGGAGTGCCTCAATGTTCTGTACTAGGGCCATTATTATTTTATCTGTATATCTTACCTCTTAAAAATATTATATCTAATTTTCCATCTGTAAAATATCATATTTTTGCTGATGATATATTGAGCATCAAGTAATAGCCAATTCATCTGATAATGTAGCTATAATTGATTGTATTAATATGGTTACAAATTGGTTTTTTTACAAAATAGCTTAATGTTGAATATGAATAAAACTAAACTTCTAAATATATCTAGAACATATGTTCATCTAGAACATATGTTGATGATATCATCATTTTTTTCCTTCTGTCATCATTGATTCTATCACAATTGTTCCTTGCAATAATGTTAAAAACCTTGGTTTTATTTTTGATGATAACCTACATTCCTCCGATCAGATAGCTAATGTGTGTAAATCAACTAATTATCAATTATATAAAATACGATCAATAAGGAAATTATTACCTTTTAGAATTTCTAAAATGTTAATAGAATCATTAGTTATGTCACGTATACATTATTGTTATTCTCTACATTATGGCCTTCCTGCTACTTCTACTAAATCCTTAGATATAATTAATTATAATCTAATAATTATTAGATCATCGATAAGAGTTTTACATCGTGTAAAATTATATGACCATGAACCAGTCAATTATCACTTAGTTAATTCCTTTTCAAGTCAGGTTCTGTGAACCACTCAACAATTCCTAACTTCTTGCTCGTAAAGTCTGTATCTCCACCATAAATCACTTGAACTCTTCACACCCTATCCCTAACTTCAATTACGTGGTCCGCGGCACCAACAATTTTTACATCGACTTAATTTCCTGTGTCCAACCCGATATTGTGATACCTTAAACCCCCCTACTAATACCTCTCCCCTTATTTCCCCATCACCCAACATATCCCTCTTCCTCTCCTTTGCTTCACTTCCCTTCACTCATACTATTCCCACCCCCTCCCCACAATTAACCACCCTCTACCCCACTGTATTTCCCTCAATGCTGCTCTTATCAACGCACGGCGTGCGTCGCACACTCTCTTCGCAATAAAATCCCTTCCGTAATTTCCACCATGACTGGCCATGACCTCGATATCCTCTTCATCACAGAAACCTGGCTATCTCCTCTGGATTCTCCTCACATTGCTGCTCTTAACACTCCCCCCTACTGTTTCATTCACAACCCTCGCGACTCTCCCAATCCCGATGGCGGCACCGGAATACTTTATATCTCCCATCACTACCAGAATCTCACGCAAACTTCACAGCCTCACCATTCCTGATTTTATATCAGATCTTTCTTCCCTTCCAACCTCAACGTCTGCTGAACTCCATACTTCTCTCTCCTCCACCCTCGATTAATACGCCCCCTTATTCACTAAAACCTCCATTATACGCCCTGACTCTTCCTGGTATATCCCTATTGAAATAAAAGCGAATCCTTCGCAAAGCCGAAAAATCTTATCTACAACATCCATCCCCTACTTCACTTGCCTACTACAATAACCTAAAACATCTCCACCGAAAAGATATTTCTACCGCCAAAGCCTCTTACATCACCCACAAATTTGACAAACTCTTTAATGACAGTAAGTCTATATATAGACTTTCTGCTCAACTGCTTGGTCGTTCACTTAAAGCCCCTCTCCCCACTGTCACCCCTGAAGAACTAACACTCATATTCGACAAATCTTTCAACGACAAACTTTCCACTACCTTTTCCACCCTTCCCGCCCCTGCCATTACCACCACCCCATCACCTTTCCCTTCTCCCTTAAAAAATTTGAACCTCCCCCACTTGATCAAATCATCTCCTTTCTCAAATCTACCTCATCAACCTCACCCCTTGACCTTCTTCCCCTCACAATATTAAAGCAGATAATTAATACTGTTGCAACCCCATTCATAAAATTATCTGCGGTTCACTTTCTTCTGGCTCCTTCCCTCCTGATTTCAAAAAAGCAGTCATCCCCCTATCCTTAAAAAGTCCCACCTTGATTCTCTGTCTACCTCCAACTACCGACCCATCTCTAACTTCTCAATCCACTCTACGATCCTTGAACGTGTTATCTCCTCCCAACTCATCACCTACCTTTCAACCAATAAAATCCCCAACATATTCCAAAGCGCCTACCTTCCCCACAAATCTACTGAATCCGCCCTAACCCTCATTACCTCCGACCTACTCTCCAGCCTTAACAACAACCATGGCGCCATACTCGTCCTTCTCGACATGTACTCCGCTTTTGACACCCTCGCCAGTATATATATATATATATATATATATATATATATATATATATATATATATATATATATCTTATAAGATACTTTATACAGTTAATATCATACTATATAAAGTATAATCTAGAATTGTAATTAGAAAAATCCACTATTTTATATTAATTACTGCAGTTATATTGGTAGTTATATACTGCCTATATATATATATATATATATAATAGAGTATACTATACTTTTGAATTAGCATACGAAAAAACAAATATTTAAAATAACTACTATTAAATATATAGTTATTAAGTAATTATTAAGTAACCTTATATTTATTTTCATTGATACTAGTGCAAATTCATTTGTCAATAATTCGCAAACTCCCATCATAAAATATAAGATTCCCGCATCTATTTTAGGAAATATTATATTATATATTTAATTATACACTTTATAATCTATATTTGATTAATGATATTGATAATATTTGTACAACAGTTAATATTATTTTTATATATACCTATTCCCAGCAAACATTAACAGCTTCATAACATCCTCATAACAACATAACAGCCCCATAAAAGCCTTAAAACAGCATATTCTAAAATGACAGCCTCATATCTGCTTCATAATAGGATCTTATGAAAAAACAGCCTCATAACAGACTCATAACAGCATTATGATAATATCCTCTATATAGCCTACATAAATTCTATAAAAACAGCCTTATAACAGACTCATAACATAATTATGATAATATCCTCATAATTTATATAAAAACAGCCTCATAACAGACTCATAACATCCTAATAACAGCATCTGTCTACATATTAGGCTGTTTTTTTTAATGAGGATGTTATGAGGATGTTATAAGGCTGTTAATGTTTGCTGGGTTAACCCAGTTATATACCCAATTATATTACTAATTAGTAATATAATTTAAATTTAATTACATTGTGAGCTAAAAATAAAATAAATAATTGACCATATATGGATATATAGTATACTATCCATGGACTAATACAATATAATTGCATATTTATATTATATAGATATTTAACTAATGTTATTAATTATATTACCTGTTTGATCAGTTTGCGTAGTAGAGCTACCTAGTACATCAATATATTCGTCTATATATTTGTGTATATACGTTATATGCTTTATCATCCCCATCAACTCACTATTCCTCTCCGAGATTTTTTCTAATATTTTAAGTGAAATTTGAAATTCTGCAAATAATTCTTCAGTTTCCTGCATAATATATAGCATATAGTTATCATAATTTTATAATATAAATATATATATATATATATATATATATATATATATATATATGAAATAAAGTGAATGTTATAATACAATTTATTAATCAAAGCAACGACCTGTTGAACATAATAATAATAATTATAATAGTACATACCCGATGAGATGCAGAACGAAGAATGAGGCAATCTCACCGAGTGGAATTTATTCTATAGAAAAATAACGAAATATACTTTACAGACGATACAAATATAAAATACTAGAAAAATAAACATTTACATGGCTATGGCTATGCAATTAACACAGAGCGTGACATCGACATCTAGTTTAAAGTTTTTATATTGATATATCAATTTCTGTTACGTAATACTAAATGCATTTAAATGTATATTTAATCGAATTTATTATAATCGATATATCTACAACTTTGACTTTATAACATATATATATATATATATATATATATATATATATATATATATATATATATATTAAATACGTATTTAATATATTACTATATTAAATTAAATATAATAATATTTTATATTTTATTTAATAAAAACTATTAATCCTATATATTAATCAATTGCATTCTTCTTAGATTACGTAATGCAAATTTGGAAATATTATAATCACAATCGATCTCTATGTCTTTATCTATATATAATAAAAAGTCCATTTAGTTGATCTTCACTCATAGTCGAACTAATAATTATGTCTTTATTGTTATTAATCGGTCAAATGAACGTTCATATTCATACGAGGTAGGGGGTAGTAGCCATTAATATCACATTTAATAGATATTAGGAAAAAGACACCTATAATATATAAATTATAAATTATATATTATAAATTTGTATATATATATTAAATATATATATATATATATTTATGTAGTGTAATGTAAATACATTTAATAATTTCAATTTACCTTGACATGTTATTGAGAGTAGGCCTACTTGTTAACATATTAGATAGATATATAGTCTCTATCCATTTAATTTCCCAGTAAATCATTTCGCTTTTTATTAAATGTATCTTTGGTAAATCATCTTTACCTAATTCATAAAACTTTAATATATTTTCTTTCTGAATCCTTGTTTTCATTCATCACTTTATATACAGTATTTCTTTATTGAATCTTTCTTTGATCTCCATTATTAAATGATCCATGAATGGAATAGATATTATTTTTTTTAAATACGCTTTAGTTATTTTTTATTTAATCTTGGTAAAGAAATTACTTGATTTGAATATGATAATAAATGTGATGCTTCTTCATTCCATTATAACTGTACTTCATAAATTTGATCTCTACAAACTTGTGTCTCTTTAAGTTATACTTTTAATATCTTGATTTACCTTATATGTGTATATTGACCTACTCTGGAGAGCAGTTGTTAAATTATCTATGAAATTAAGTAAATTATTACATACAATTAATGACATAAAATTGTGTACTAATCATAGGATTGTAAAGAACGTTAGCTGTTGTTATACTTTCTGAATTCCATGTATTATCTTCATATATGTCTAACATTGTTTCAAGTATGCTTGATACAGTTCGATGAATACTCGCAAAGCATCATGTCTGGCACAAATGTGTGTAATATTTTCTTCTAATAAACCTCTTAGCAAAATATTAAAAAAATATGCAGATTTCTTATAATATACCCATCATATTTTGAATTAATAACATTTTGCATGAAATTACTATTAATAGATTTAATACGTGTGATCTACAGTGTACTTATGTAGCTTTAGTGTACTTATTCAAGAATACATTCTGCAGAATTATATTTGATGTAGGGTAACTTTTCTTTATGTGGTTTAAAAACGTGATATTTGATGGATTGTTGTACGAGTATTTTCTCTAGCAGAAGATACATTTCTTTGTGTTTTACTTGATAATTCATTATAAATAGTGCCAATATCTTTAAATTTTATTACAATTTAATGTAATTACTTAAAATAAAATATGTATAAACCTACCTATACTTGATATTGAAGGTTTTTCTAATTTAGCCACATAATTTATTTTACAATACATTATTTTACAATCATGAGGGGGGGGGGGGCTAGAGCCCCCTAGCCCCCCTGTATCCGCCCCTGATTATATATATATATATATATATATATATATATATATATATATACGTACATACATACATACATACATCCATACATACATATATACATACATGCATACATATATATATATATACATATATATATATATATATATATATATATATATATATATATATATATACGTACATACATACATACATACATCCATATATACATACATGCATACACATATATATATATATATATATATATATATACTCGAATAATTATAAGTATTTATATATAAAATATAGGAAATATGTAGGTATACCTATATGTATACCTATATGTATACATACATATATACATATATGTATATATATATATTTCCCTATAGGGAATCTAATAGATTTAATAGAATTTATTGCTTCTAATTCCAATAAACTGGCTTTCAGAAATTATATATATATATATATATAATTTCTGAAAGCCAATTTATTGAAATTAGAAGCAATAAATGCTATGTCTTTAATACTATAACACAACAATAAGTAAACTGTTATATTAAGGATACTATGATGAATTATATTTCCTATACATTTATTTCCAATCAAATATAAACTTAATTTCAAAATGTTATGGTATAGGTATCCTAACTGGTATTTCATATTGTATACCATATAATTCATAATGTTATACCCTTATTTTTAACAGTGTATAACCGACTCTGTTTTAGTTAACCTAAAGAGTTTATAAAAGAATAAATATTCCTATTATTTTCAAAGGAAATACTAGTATTATAATAATAATTGTATTAAGTTATAAACACTAGGACTTGATTAAACTATAATAAAATGATGGATTGCAAATTATTAATTATCAACATTATTATACGCAGATAAGAACACATTAGTTAATATAAATTTACTATTTGTATGATATTGATTGGTAGGAAATTAACCTATAATTCAATAATTATAAAATAGTTTTAACCCTCTGAACACTATCCCTTTTTTAAATATATCTTTATATCTTAGATTTTAAGTATTATGTTAAAATACATTATATAACATATTCTATGAAAATACTTGATTAATTTTAACTAAATAAATACATTAATTTAATATATAAATTAAATAATTAATTAATATATAATATTTTTTCAGTTTATTATTAAGTAAAATGTTACAAACATTTCATCTATTAGATTCTATATATATATATATTATAATATTTTATGGATTATTTATTTATTGAAATATGATACTATTTTGAATTAAAAATTAATTATATTTATAATAATTAATTAAGCATAATATTACGAATAATAATTCAAATCCTATTTTTTTTCCAGATTTATATAATATATTATATACTTTATCAAATAAATATAACTTGTAATATATAATTATCAATATTTGAATACGACTAATCATTTTATAAAAAAGTACGTTTTAATTAATAGTACGTTAAATATTAATTATTTTCACATTTTATTAAAACGACTCATTGCGTTTAATTTATATTAATTTATTTAATAATTTATAATTAATCATTGGTAATATTTTAAATTGTTTATTATTTTTAGAATAAATTTAATTTAATAAATTCCTATGCTCTAAGAATTGATTAATACCACATTCAGATGCAATGTTACTTATGAACTTTACTTTGTGAAAATTATTTATATTATAAATATATTATTTTGAGTTTATTTTATGAATTTTAGTTTGTATAATTTAAAAAAAAATTTAAATATATTAATAATTAGAATTTCATATGTTGAAAATCTAAGATATATGATACTACAGATATTTTAAAACTTTAAAAAATAAAATATTTAAGTTATTATTATACTTATTTGTATACATTTTGTATACAAAAAGTGTGCCAAATATTTGGTACGATGCAATTTAAATATTATTATTATAGTAGTAATAACATATTGTGAATTATTTATATATTATATTTAGTACGCCTTATCTCGTGGAATATTCGCAGAGTTGGTTAACAAGTTTATTTAATCATTTCTATATATTTAATTAGTTTTATATACAGACCTATATACAGAAAATATTCGAATGGTAATAGAAAAATACTGTAATTTGTTAAAAATAATAAAATTTATATATAAATATAGAAAAAGCTCAAAAGGTTTCACGCGTCCTCATCTTTCTCTTCATCGTTCGTGTTATTCTTCTCAAAGATTATCTCTTCCCTATCATCAAAGATGTTCTCATCCTTTACCTCTTCAGTCGTGCATTCATCCAACGCGCGCCCATTATCAACACGCACCGCCACCATCTCTTGCACGGCGTCTAGAACCATCGAATTACAGATCCTCGTAAACATCGAATCCTTGACTTCGTGTACGTATTTCCCGTAGTCGAGCCAATTCGCCTCGTTCGCGTGTACCCTATAGTTGACCAACTTCTTAACGCGAGCTTCGTCGGCCTCTTCTCGTTGCCGGATCGTAGTGGCCTTTTTACAGTCCTCGCTGCGAGTGATAGCCGTCACGTTACGCAACACCACGGCGGTCAGTTCCGCCTGGGTTCGAGGCGCGCGTATGTCCTTGTGGAACTGGGTGCGTCGGCGATGGTTCTCGCGTCGGTCGGCCGCTCGGTAGCCGGCCTGAATGCCGAGGTCAGCGCAGAGGTCACCGCAGAGGTCGTCGTCCTGTTCGTCGGCGTAGATTTCGGCGATGGTTTCCCCGGCGAGGTCGGCCATTAGATAGTCATAGGCAATACGGCTGCGGTGAGGGTCTTCTTTGTCGACGTCGAGATCGGAACCATCGGCTCGGTGGTAGAGCGTCCATTTTGTGCCGGCGGTTCGACTTTGCCAGAACGCTGCGACGACCTTCTCGCAGGCTGTACGGTAGACGGCGTCGTCGTGCGGGAACTCGTACTGAATTAGGGTTAGGTCGTCGTCGACGGATTGTAGTATCTTCGCTGTTTGCAGGGTGGGGTACGGTGTTAGTGAGATGATAAGCATCGATGTATCGTAGTAGGGAGATGGGTGTAGGCTACGACTAGAAACATGTGTATTTAAAACTATAGTAATATAGCTATATAATATAATTTAATATGTAATATATTAAAATATAATAATAAAAAATATATAAAAGAATACATTTATAATCTAATACAATACAATTTAATAAGTATATTTGCAATATATGTATTTCTATATTTACGCAATTAATTATTGTAATATATGTATTTCTATATTTACGAAATAATAGAAAAACTATATAATATAAAGATGGCCGATTATTAAATATAAATATCCTCGATATTAAGTATACAAAAGTGGGTGTCACAACAGTTGGCTGCATAAATATGATACTATATATTATTTTGTACCAAATAGAAATAATTTTATTTATAATAAAAAATGTTTAATTAAATTGTAAATGTGTAAATGTGTAATGAGATCAATTAAATTTAAATGAAATATAATACAAAAATTATGAAAAAATCATTATACATGCCTTTCGAATAATAATTATATATTTTTTAAAATTATATTTAAATTAAATTCGTATTTTTTCCATACATTTTCTTTATACATATACTAATTATTAGGATATATTTCTAAATATATCGCTATTTACCGACCAATGTAAATATAAAATAGAAAAATTACTAATAAAAAAACTGCCCAATGTTCGACCATTTTGTACCTGATCACACCAAAACAGAACAAGTCGTCTATTTATAGGTGTGAAACACTCTTCATAAATATGTCTATAAAACAAATATAATCTGAGTTATAATCTGATACAAATATATTTGTATAAATACATTGAATATTATGCCTACATGATAGCTATAAAAGATATACGATCGGCGGCCGATGTTATAAAAATAGGATTTCAGAAAAGAGTTTCAAATAACTTTAAAACTGAAACCTCGTAAGTTATACACGTTTAGTTTATATAATTATCATCGTGCATAATATAATATATCCACATATACTACATTTGCACTACTATGGTTCTCGTAGTTATAAATAGATGTCGCGAGCCTATCTTGTTATATGTTCCTGACTAGTCTTGCGTGACACCAGCAGCTATATGAGCCATTGTTACTAGCGATGCTTTTTCATTTCAATCTATTATATATTAACCTATCGATTGTTGTGTACTTTTCTAAATAAATGTTGTATTCTAAAATACAAATAACCCTACATATATATTGTTTTATTTTGGTGGAGTCATTTTATCCCATCCAGGAACTTAGATGAAGTTTTTATTAACTTATAACTAAATGGCTCTGATGTCCCAATATTATATATATACACCTATATAATTATATAAGATCACTTCTAAATATAATTTTAAGACTTATTTTAATGGTCCGGACGAGGCTCGAACCCGCGGCCTACTGCTCGTGTGTCTGACGCCTTAGCAAACTGAGCCACACAACCAGTGTTATGATTTATACTGCACGAATGCATTACTCTGGTAGTACTAACGTGGTATAGGCTTCACCTGCATCAGTATCATCTTGGAGATTGTGTCATCATCCATGCTGTCTTCGCTAAGAAGTTTGTCGTAAAACTCGTCAATTTCGTCCTAGAGGTCACGTGACGGAAATAGCATTATAATGTATACATAACAGATTGTGTACTATTTTATTAATATGGACTACATTATATGATTTTTAATTTAAATAATATATATATACATATAGAAGTAAAGTATAATTTAAATATAAAATATAATGATTTCACAAAGGTGCTCATTATAATATAAGTATCGAACATCTTAACAGGGCTTTAGATAGCAATCGTTAACTTTGTTACAAACACATCAACACTATCTCCTTCGTTACTAAAGCAAAAATATGTCGACGATAGTGTTATTAATTATTATTATTATATTTACTTATTTTATTACTATAACCTAATTATATCATCAATATATGATATTTGGTTATAAGGATATGTTGATGTAAGCCACTTATAGATTCTGAATATCCTTCCGTGTATTATATTCAGTATTCGTAACACATAAATATTCAATTAATAAACGTCAGTATTATATGTAATAGTTCATAATGTTTTATAAATGCATTTTACTAATATAGTGTTGCCAACTTCCTGTTTATATGGCTCCCATAGAGAAATCAACGTATAAACCTCACCCGTATCATAGATATAGCTTTAAATACAAATACAGCCATCGTTTATGACTAGGGAAAAATGGAAATGAGCCGTACAATTTCTGCGCGGGTCAATTGCTGGTTTTGCGCAAATGAACTACGGGAAATCTGCATTTTGTAGTGCGAAAACTTTCAAAGGTGAGTTTCATATGGAAAACTTTCACACGGCAAGTGTTTTACGGATCGTTGAACACGCCATAATGCGCGCTGAAGAATAATAAACGTTGTGCGCGGGCTATACGGCTAGTATACTTACAAATTGTAGGTCGGGTGATTTGTTTTCGGGCGGTGTCTTGTCGAACAACAGTTCTAGAGTGGTGACCTCTTTATCTACTAAGGTTACAGCTGGCACAGCCGGTGGGTTGACCAATGAGGTCGGAGCATTTTCGGACACATCTAAATATTGTTCCGCAACCGCACTCTTATCCTCCTCCTCTTCATCCTCCTTAAGCTTCGTGTTCTCGAGGCTGTGCGTCAGGGTGTAGTGAAAGAGACGGTCCCTCTCCTCGGCGTCGCAGCTCTGTTCGGACGAGGCGCTCGACACCGGTTCCTTGACGTCGTCAACGTCGGACAGAGATTCCGTGGCGATGTCGCTGTCACTTTTAGTGAGTGACACCTGGAGAGTGTTTACCTGCGAATCGGCCCGGAACAGGTGCTTTTTCAGGTAGGCTGTATTGTTACCTGTTTCATTGGCGGGAGATAGTTGGTAATTTACCGACAAGAAAGTTAATAAGTGGAGTGTTGGAAGTTATTAATTATTATATATGTTAAATGTTGTATTAAATTTAAAATGTTCTTTTATAGAAGATTTATATATATATATCATTTATGATATGTAATTGAGTCATTTAGTCAACTTTTATCATAAATTTAATGTTTAAATATACCTAGTATTAATTTAAAAGAAAATTAAAATATTCCAAATTTAATATTATTGAGAATATTTCTATGTCAAGTTATTGTTTTCATTATATATATATATATATATATATGTAAATAGTTATATATTTTCATGATCAGTGCTACAAGTATGTGATAACAATAATATCAGAAAGAGGTCTAATTAATGAGCCACACATTCGTAGTGACTAGAAGTAACTAATCCATGTAACATATCCACTAACTTAACGGGTAGGCGCTGGAGTTAAAATGTGTTACATAATTTAATTTTTACAATATCATTTTATTATGTATTATCCATGTTCTGTATTTTATTTATAATATCCTAAAATATTTTTTATATTTTTGAGTATTTCTATCAATATAAAGTGTTTTAGGAGTAATAAATTTATAAATATATTTTGTATTTATGTAAATACTTGTAATATGTAATCTTATATTTCAATTTATTAAAATAATCGTTAATTTAAAAATTTCTAGATTTACTTTAGCATAGATCATAGATTAAATAAATAAACAAATCACGTGTTATATATTTGTTTTTATATTGTATATTTTATATAGTTACATATTTGTACATATTATCTATGATTATTTATGTAAAAACTTTGAATATAATTTTCTCAAGTTTTTACTTTTTCACTTAGTAACCACATATAAATGATTACTACTTTTTAATTTATATTATTTATATCTGACATTTTTACTGTAAATGTATAATATATAATTCTATATTTCTATCTATGTGTATATCATTATTCTATTTAGTCCTTTATATTTACAAATAAATCATGATTAGTATAATATATTTATAATACAAAATATTCTTAGTTTTTAAACTATTTTTTTTCATTCTTTTAAATTAATTGTATTTATGAAAATTAGTATATATATGTATTAGTATAGTATCTATTGAATACAAAAAAAGTATGTAATTAATTTTATTAATTTGTTATAAGTAGCGTTTTCGGTGGAGCTAGACATAGCATGGCGTAGATGAACTCCAGCGCCTACCCTTAACAACACTAATATAAGAATAATAATAATAATATTATTAGAAGTAGTTTGTTTGTTGTAGTTCTGATTCATTAGCCGTTGACGTCTTACCGGTATTATCTCTCATGATTAGCAGACGTTCTTGTTTAGCCTGTTCTATGTCCTTCATTGTGTCGGCGATAGCACTCTGCGAGGGGGGTTGATATTAGGGTAGGGCGATATCAGATAGGGTATACTAGAGTAAAGCATAATCGTTAAGCACTCTATTAATATTCGAGTAGTCGTAAGTATTAGATAGGAGCTATGCTTTATTTAAACTTTATATAATACTACTAATTTGTTAAATTATTTATTAGAAGTTTCTTTGTTTACAATATAATATCAGTACACATATTGAGTGAGTTTTACTTTAATGTATACGTATCAAATAATAAGTACATTTTGTCACCACTGTCAGCCCAAATGGCTAGATGTGGCCACACTAATATAAGAAAATAATATTATTAGAAGTAGTTTGTTTTCTTTTTTTTTCATTTTATAATATACTAGCCGTACCCGACCCGGCGTTGCTCGGTTTTTGATTATCCTATTATCTATTATTTATTAATTATAGCTATTCCTGATTCTGTATTGCTATAAAACAAATGTTAGCTAAAATACAAACAAATATAGAAAATATTTTAATATTTAAAAAATTAGTAGAAAAATATTTCAAAAAATATATTAAAAAATACAATAAATATTTAGAATATTACAAAATATGTTTTAAAAAGATGCCGAAAACCCAAACCTAAACCCAAACCCTACCTGAACTGGCGTTGCTAGGTTTTTGATTGTTTGCATATTTATTTTTATTAATTATAGCTATTCCTGATTATACTCAAATATATTATTGCTAAAAAATACAACAAATATTTAAAATATTAAAAAATATGTTTTAAAAAAATGTCGAAAACTCAAACCTAACCTCAAACCCAAACAGTACCAGACCCGACATTTATCGGTTGTTGATTGTTTGCCAATTATCATTTATTAATTATAGCTATTACTAATTCTGCATTGCTAAATATTTATATTTAATTTTTTCCTAACTATTATTTATATACAATAAAATAAATGTTAGCTGACATACAAACTAATGTAAACAAATATTTTAATATTTAAAAAATAATGGAAAAATATTTCAAAAAATATATTAAAAAAGACAACAAATATTTCAAATATTAAAAAATATGTTTTAAAAACATTTCTAAAACCAAAACCGTCCTTACACGGCGTTGCTAGGTTTTTGATTGTTTGCATATTTATTTTTATTAATTATAGCTATTCCTGATTATACTAAAATATATTATTGCTAAAAAATACAACAAATATTTAAAATATTACAAAATATGTTTTAAAAAAATGTCGAAAACTCAAACCTAAACCCAAACCCAAACAGTACCAGACCCGACATTTATCGGTTTTTGATTGTTTGCCTATTTATTATTTATTAATTAGAGCTATTCAAGATTCTATATTTCTAGTATATACAATTAAATAAAGTTTATCTAAAATACAAACAAATGTAGAAACATATTTTTTTTAAAATTTTAAAATTAGTGCAAAATATTTCAAAAAATACAATAAATAATTTAAAATATTCCAAAATATGTTGAAAACCTAAACCCAAACCGTTCCAAATCGGCGTTGATCGGTTTTTTCTTATTTATCTATCTATCATTTATTTATTATAACTATTCCTGATTTGGAATTTCTTGCCGTACCCTACTCTGCTTTACTCGTTGTTTGATAGTTTTCTATTATATCTATTATTTATTAATTATGGCTATCAATGATTCTGCCTTTCATATATAATAACATAAATTTGTGCCGACTTTCCATGGCCGGCATTTCTCGGTTTTGATTATTTTCCTATCTATTATTTATTACTTATAGCTATTCCTGATACTTAATTGCTATATATAAAATAAAATAAATGTTAGCTGACATACAAAAAAATGTAGACAATTTTAATATTTAAAAAATTAGTGGAAAAATATTAAATAATAAAAAAACAACAAATATTTCAAATATTACAAAATATGTTTTAAAAAATTGTCGAAAACTCAAACCTAAACCCAAACCCAAACCGTACCGACATTTATAGGTTTTTGATTGTTTGCCTATTTATTATTTAATAATTAGAGCTATTCATGATTCTAAATTTATAGTATATACAATTGTAAAAATGTAAAAATATAAAAAATGTAAAAATAGTATATACAATTGTATATTAATTAATTAAATAATGTTTATCTAAAATAATAAAAATACAAACTAATGTAGAAACATATTTGTTTTAATATTTAAAAAATTAGTGACACATATTTTAAAAAATATATTAAAAAATACAACAAATATTTAAAATATTCCAAAATATGTTGAAAACCTAAACCCAAACCGTTCCAAATCGGCGTTGCTTAGTTTTTTATTATTTGCCTATCTATCATTTATTAATTATAAATATTCCTGATTTGGAATTTCTTACAGTACCCAACTCTGCTTTACTTGTTGTTTGATAGTTTGCCTATCTATAATTTATTAATTATGGCTATATGATTCTGCTTTTCATATACAATAACATACATTTTCCATAAAAAAAATTCAAACAAATTTAGACAAATATTCGTTTTTAATATCTCAAAAATTAGTGGAAGAATATTTCAAAAATATTTAAAAAAATATTAAAAAAAATACAACACATATTTCCAATATTACAAAATATTACTTAACAAATTTCGAAAACCCAAACCGCACACTTCGTTGTTCGATTTTTGATTTTTGATTGTTGTTGCCTATCTATTATTTATTAATTATAGCTATTCCTGATTCTGGTAGTATTTCTGCTAGTATATAATAAATATTTCCAAATATAACAAAAATATTTTTTATAAATGTTCTACAAATATTTTAAAAAGTATAATATTTATATCTTATAATATTTATATATTTATTATATAATTATAATATTTTAATTATATCTTAAAATAATAATATAACGATTAGTTGAAAAATATAAAAAAATATTTTTAAAAATATAACAAAAAATATAGATGATATTACAAAATATATTTTAAAAAAATTTCAAAAAAATGTCCACAAAAATGTTTACAAATATTTCAAAAAAATGTTTAAAATTATTTCAAAAAATTTCAAAAAAATGTCATTTTTTTAGGTTTTTCTGGGGTACGCGGTAAAAAATTCAAAAAATTTTCCGGACCAAGACCATACTGTTGCAAATTTATTAAGATCGGGTATAACATATTTTCGCGACGTACCCCGGTTCTCGAGTTACCTCACCAGATACACACACACACACATATATATATATAATTAAATAGACTTTCTTTTATATAATAGATAGTTTATAATATTAATGATCTTTTACCACCTCTAAAGGTCTTTAAAATAATATATCACATGTTCTTGTGTTAACAATTGTAGCCCCCCGTATATTGTTAGTGATGTACTAACTTCCTCTTTCCTGTACCTCTGGATAATGTCCCTTTGTTGTTTCTTAATCTCCAGAGGAAACTTATCGTCAAGTGATTTGTCGTTAAATAAGCATTTCTTCTTAGTTTTCAATATATTTAGCTCATCTCTATATTTCTTTTTCAGGGCTTTCTTCTCTAGCACTAACTTCTTACTCTGAGTGGTTAATATGGGGGTTATTGTGGTGTTAATATGGGTGCTAGTATGGGTATAGGGTAGGGTATTGTGGTTAGTATAGTATGGGGTTAGTATTGGATAGACGAGGAATTAATGCATTGGACACAAACCCTGTGAGCATAACGTATCTCTTCATTTTCCAAGAATTGACACACCATTTTGTAAAAATGCATCTTTACTTTAAAAGGTTTATCTTCTACTGATGTTTTGTTTGATACTGGTGGTGTTTGGGTTAGGTGTAGTAATAGTAGTAGTAGTAGTAGTAGTAGTAATAGTAGTAGTAGTAATAGTAGTAGTAGTAGTAGTAGTAGTAGTAGTAGTAGTAGTACCTTGGTCTGAGTTGTCCATACTGCTTCCAGACCAATCTTCTATAGTGGAAGAGTCGAGAGACTTGATGCGACGTTGGGCCTGTACAGAAGGTATCACATCCTTCAACGACTTATCCATGATATCGGAAGTATCTTCCTCTTCCTCGTCAGTCAGTTCGCCGTACATCGATTGGTCGGAAACAATGGAGGTGTCGAATTCTTGCGTGTAATCTATGTGCGTTATCACTACATCAAACACAGCGGTTGTGTATTACTATGGTCACTATTATTATTACTTACTCACTATCTTATTACTAACATTGGCACTGTATTTATATCAATGTTAGGTACAGTATTAGGTACAATATTAGGTACATTATATGTACAACCCACCTATGTTCGAATTCTTGTGTGTAATCTATATATAGATACATGTATACATGTTAACATTATATTATCTCTATATCACACACATTATATTCGTTATCATAGTTGTATAATACTAATTAATTGGATGCATATAAGCCACGCCTCCACTACCTTATACAATTCATGTTAACTCTCAGATTGGCAGATTGTCTCGGGTTGACAACATCAGCAAGGCTGAGATTTAACGATATATATGCGTATGCAATTATAAAGTCGCATACGATAATGACGACTTCAGCGTATCGTTGTGTTATTGCTCTGAGGTCACTATTCTGTGGTCACTATTACACATAAACCACTATCATATAAGTATACTTAATATAAATATATATATATATATATATATATATATATATATATATATATATATATATATATATATATATATATATATATATAGATCTAAATGAACTAAATGAAGATAATAAATGTAGTCATTATATTATTTATTTCAGAATTTATTGTACTATCAGTAAACAAAAATATTCTATCTATATATAGAATATTTTTGTTTACTACGGATAGAATACATTCTGAAATAATGTGTATACACAGTGTAAATATTCATATCTTTCGCCGGCCCTGTTTTTAACAAATTTAATTCGTGTACACATGCTATTTCAATTTCTTGAGATATTTTATGAACAAATAAAATTAAAACTAATTATTTAAGTTAAATATGTCAATATTTTAAAATAATCGAATTATAAATAAATCTTATTGCGTAGTGGCTGTATTAGTGTGATATTAACCATCAAGTTTAATAGAGTTGTGGAGTCGTCTGTTGGCTTTCTCCTAGGTGATGATAGGGGTGGGGTGTAAGGAGTTAAAGGGGTTTAGCATAGAGGTTCATTTAAATATATAATGTAACGGAGATGTTATAAAATATTGTAGTAGAAAAATATTAAAAAGTGTCGGGAAGAGTTAGGAAAAGGTATTGCATGAGTTAGAAAATGGGTGATAATAGGGTGGATAATGGTTACGGCAGAGGTAGGAATAACAGTAGAGTAGAGCAAGTTAGGTTCGCAAGTACCTCTCGAAATCTGCGCTCGATGGCTTTAATTTCCTTTTCATCCTGGTCTAGTCTTTCCTTCCAAAAACTAAAATCTATTATATATAGGTTATAGTTATAGCTATAGTTATAGTTAATCTATATAGTTATACCTACATATAATCTAAACATATAATGGTTAATCGTACTCTATGCATTTTATGCTGACAAAGTGTACCACCTTTAGTGTGTTCCATTAACTCTGAGGAATCGTCCTGTGATAATAAGGACATAATAAGGTTATTGAGTGATAATAAGGATATAATAAGGGAATTGAGTGATGATAAAGACATAATAAGAATATCAAGTAATAATAAGAACATAATAAGGAATTTGAGTGACAATAAGGACATAATAAGAACATCATGTGATAATGACATAATAAGAACATAATAAATAAATCGTATGATAATAAGGATATCATGAGTACATTGAGTAATAATAGGATATGATAAGGAAATTGAGTATTAATAAGGACATAAAGAGGAAATCGCGTGATAATAAGGACACTATAAGATAATCAAGTGATAATAAGGACATAATAAGAAAATAATAAAGAAATCGTATAATAATAAGAACATAATGAGGAAATCGAGTATTAATAAGGACATAATAATGAAATGGTGTGATAATAAAGACATAAGACATGGAGTGATAATAAGGAAATAATAAGGAACATTATTGATAACAGGATATAGGGGAAAGTAACCGAATACGGACAGTGCCCGAATACGGACACTCTCGCTATCATAGAAACCATAAATCCTACAAAAAAATTTTTAATTAATAAAATATTCATAATCAATTAAATAGTTTAAAAAAGTATTTTTTATTTTTTTATTATTCAAAATATTGCTGATATATCCAATAAACTGATTTTTTTATTACGATTTTAAATTTATCAAAACAAAATTCAACTTAAAACCTTCTCAAGTATATATAAATGTATTAATATAAAATATAACAATATATTATTAAAAACTAAATCATTCTAAACATTGTATTTTTAATTTCTATATTTTTTATCAAATATTCATTAAGTTATAAGCATATATCTAGATGTCATATAAGTTCCTAATACGGACACTCTAAATGTCTTAATACGGACACCCTATAACCAATCAACGAACAGCGTATGAACTATTCTGATTTTCATAAAAATCGCGTGCGTTATAATATTAATACTACCAATAAAGCTAATTCTAAACAAAATATTATTTAGACAGTTAAATTGTATTATTAATTAAAAAATAATAAAAATAAATAAAATATTAACTAATTGAATTACAATATATTTTTCATAAAATTAATTATAATTATAATATTTAAATAACGTAATTGTAATTTGTCTGATTGATTCATCAATAATATATAGTTTATCTAGTGGTTTATAGGGTGTCCGTATTATAACATAGGGTGTCCGTATTCGGACATGGGTACCGAATACGGACACCCCAGTTATCTATGTAATTAAAAGATTAAATAAAATTTTAAAATTACAATAATATCTATAATCATATAGTATGAATATATTGTAATTTTTGAATAAAAATAATGAGTCATAAAAAGTTAAGTCCATTTATTGTTAAAGTGTCCGTATTAGGTTACTTTCCCCTACTAAGGACATCGAATGATAATACGTATTATGCGTATTATATATTTAAATAAAACAATGGCTTATTAAGGGAACTTGAAATGTGACATAATAATTATTGTATTAATTATTAATAGGTTTAACATTACAAATAGGTATTAATTATTAATCCTACAAATATATGTTATCAATTTTAAAATCGTAGGCTTTTATATTCGATAAATATGGATATACCCATAAATATAGAGTAGCATGACGTTATAACACATGTCATATTGTTCAACACACCTATTGTTGATATGTGTACAGGCTGTTAACCTCTGACACAGTGTTAGTTCTAAAATCAGTGTATCGTTATATCTCGATTGTTTAATGGACGTCGTGATATCAATCTTCAATAAAACCTAATTATAATTAATAAATAGTTATTAATTATTTATTAGTATAGAAAACAATTAATATGATATAAATAAGATTACTTAATAGGGCGTTCACATCAATTCCGTTTTACTTACGTTACGTGAAATCTGTACATAAAATGCATTTTCATGAATCATTTACAGAAAATGTTCTGTAATGAGTCATATTCCAATTTTTCTGTAATCGTTTTCTGTACAGAATGATCCTATTTTTCTGTACAGAAAAACAATTCACGTAATATTCACCTATACGTGAATTATTTTTCATTATTTGTATTATATTTATAATCAAAGTTTCAATACTATTAGAAATAACTATTATATGTACAACTATGAAATCATATAACGCCACCTATTATTGTTGTAAATATAATAGTTATTTCTAATAGTATTGAAACTTTGATTATATATATAATACAAATAATGAAAAATAATTCACATATAGGTGAATATTACGTGAATTATTTTTCTGTATATATATATACATATATATATATATATATATATATATATATATATATATATATACATATATATATATATACATATATATATATATATACATATTAGGGATGTAAACGGGTACACTTTTTGATGTTTCGAAACATTTGAAACATCAACTTCTCATGTTTCGAAACATATGAAACGAAACATTTTTTCCAATATAGATGTTTCGAAACATTTGAAACAATTTTTAGCATGCTTCGAAACATTCGAAACATTTACAGATCAAATATATATATGCATCTTACCTTTATTTATCAAAACAAATATGTATTATAGTATTAGAAGCCAGTATCACACGGTAAATTGACTAAAACAAATAAACAGGTATTAGTTTGTGGGTGTAGATACCGCCGTGATATTAATATAGGTATTAGAATAATATTTAGAAGTGATCTTATATAATTTTGTATAAATAAATTACCAGCTCTCATTAACATTATGGATGTCTTAACATGGGAACGGCTTCGAAGGGACATTATAATGTATCTATAGAGCTATATGGTTATAAGTGAAAACGTTATATAAGTTTCTGGATGAAATGGAAGGACTCCACTAAATAGAATAACAATATTATTAATATGGCTTCGAAGCTTTACTATTATTTTTAGAATTTTGAAGCAAGTTAAAACTATTCCCCTTATTTATGAAGCTGGTTCAAACTTTAGCATTATTTTACAAATGAACTTTGCATGAACTTTGAACTATACATTTTTTTTAAGTGAAGCTTCGAAGCACCAGTAGTTGGGTTCATTTCGAACACTAATGTAAGGTGTCATTTATATAACAAGTATAACAAATTATAGGAAATTTGATATAGATATAGTATAGAAATATATAGAATTTAAGTTATAGAAATATATAAATTTAATAAAATTGAATACATTCAGATAAATAAAGCCGATAACATATATTATATATAAATAGAAATATTTAAACTATTTAATAACATTATAACCAAAGATTTTCCGAAGGAAAGATATAACACTTGCGCGAAATCGAGTAATTCGAATTTGTATACAAAATACCCTGGTGCCACCTATAGCGGGTTACTTTGAGGAACTATGCGTTGTTTATAATGTAAATTCGTATTTAACTATACACTTTTAAAATGTTAAATAATATGCTTTAAATTAATATTTATATGATGAAAACTAAGTTTTCATTACTAATATATAACAAACGAATATGATATTTATGTTTTAAATGCTATAAGTATATATTTAGTAAGTAAAAGTTAATTTATATTGCATGTAATTTAATAGAGCAATGAAAACATTATTGTATGCAAACAGAGCCGAACCTAAATCTATTTCAGTGATTTCGATGCTGCTAGCAGCAGTATGGGGATATTACTAAATTACGTTGCATGCATAGGGAGTGTTATATCTTTGCTTCGCAAAATCTTTGTTATAACTATATATATTGATAACCCATGTGTGAGGGTATTATATTAATAATTATATAATCGGGACTATCACTTGGTACTCTAAATCTATGGTTGTATACATATTATATAATAATTATACAATCGGGGTATATTATTATAAAGAGTATATTTAAACATTAGACGTTAAATTTAAACATTAATTATTAGTGAAAAAAACTAATTAAATTTAATTATATAGGTATAGCAATGATATTTTTATTTTGTAGCTAGAATAAAATTATTAATACCATTGTAAAGAGGATGAAAAAGTAATATAAGTTTCATATTTTACTTTTTTGATATAATTAATAATAAAAAAGTTATGGTTAAGAATGGCCAGATTTGAGGGTAATAATTAAGACAGCTATTAGGAATGTAAACTACATAAAAGTAAAAGTTACAAATATTTTGATCAACTAATATTCAATATTTTTAACTTCAAAAATTAATTCTATTATAATATATTTATTATTACAGATTACAGAGCCAAGAAGAATCAATTTATGTTAAGCTGCTAAAGATTTTCAAAATATTTCACTGCTGTGTATATTTAACTATATCATATTTATTTTTTACATCTTTTTACATTTTATCTGTATATTTACATAGAGTATGTTATACATTATTTATGTCAAAGGTGCATGTTATAGTTTAGCAAATATACTTTACATTATTTACTTTATTCAATTATATTTTTTTCTTAAATAAAAATAAATAAATAAGATATATGATTACTAAAGGTGTGTTTCAATATTTATTTTGGTTTATAAATAGATACGTTTAGTTATAATATGTGAATACAACAACATAATGATATAACGACATTACATAGATTTGTACATAGAATTCATAGCTATATACCAAATTTCCACGATTTCCTACGAATTTGAAATATATCTTGAACATCAGTATTCAGAACCAACTCCAATAAGCAAGTATATCATCTCTATATAATATTAATAAATTAATATGGGTAAATATAAAATTTTAAATAATATAATAATAATTACCATATGAAGAAGTACTCCGAGTTGAATTTAAAACTGTTATCTTTTCATACCAAGTCTCCAATAGCAGCAGTAGTTATATCGATATCCTCTTTAGTCTCAAATGGAATACATCTACTATCTGTAATGAATAAAATTGAAGTTAAAGGTAAATCATAGAAAATTATTAGTATGATAATTCACTATGTTGTAATTCGAAAAGAACTATTGAAAAATAAAGCAAATTATAAATTTTGTAAATTAGCGATCCATCAATAATATAATAATGTTGTATATATAATTGTCTATTATCTGTCTACATAGTGAATTATCATACTAATAATTATCTATGTAGACAGATAATAGACAATTATATATACAACATTATTAGATTATTGATGGATCGATAATTTACAAAATTTAAAATTTGCTTTATTTTTCAATAGTTCTTTTCGAATTACAACATACATTAGTAATATGAGATATTGGAATTTTATTTATCCAGTAGCGTGATTTTTTCATGAACTATATTATTTAATTTTTCAACTAAATTTAAATTATCACTTTCCAATTGTTTATTTTAGTATTCAAAAATATTAATGCCTTCTGTAAATTTGTAACTCGAAATGAAATTAACTGTTCATTATACCGTAGAGGTATTTTAGTGAATCTTTCTGTCATTCTTACAGAATTAATTATTCACACTAATCGAAAAATATAAATCCAACATTATTCCTGTGCATGTTATATGTCCTGCATAGTCTACGTGATAATACTATTTCAGTTACACGGAAACTACGATTTAATGTTAGTTTTTGTAAACAGTCAGCAACACACATACCATTCTTAATAAGGTATAAAACATTACCAACTTTTATGTTTGCGAGAGGGCAGCGGTACTTTTCTAGAAACTTCGTTGTCATTTTAAATATACTGTAAGGAATTTAAACAGTAATATTATATTAAATATAAAATAAATAAGATCATTATTATATAAATATATATATATTTATTTGTATTAGTATATAAAAAATCTTTATACCATAGCTATATTAGGTTATGATATATATTTAGTATATTTTATATTATAGTAAAATTAATTTAGTATATTTGATAATACAAATGTATTAAAAAATATGAGACATTCCGAGTTTAATCGTCATTATTTTTATTACTAAATATATTAAATATCTAAATGTTTGATACATAGACTAATATTAATCTAAATTAATTACGATTTGTTTCCACAATTAATATTTTACATTTTTAAATGATATTTTTTTATTTATTACCAACTATCTATATTATTTATAAATATAATTTTCTAATAATTATTTAAATGTATATATTTATATTAATTAGTGTATGATATAAATTAAAACAATAGCTATATTATTTAATGATATATATTTAATATATTATATATTGAATATTTATAGAAATAATTATTAAAATTTGTTAAATCGAGTTAGATTAAATCAGTATTTTTGATAATTTAAATTTATTAAAAAATATGAGACATTCCGAGTTTAATCGTGATTATTTGTATTACTTATCGAAATGTTTGATACATAGAGTCTATGTAACATAGAATAATATTAATCTAAATTAATTTACGTTAACAATTAATTTTATAAATCATAAATGAATGTCTATTTTACATTTTTAAATGATATTTGTTGTAAATGTTTACTAAATCTACATTTATTTACACATTATTTTGTAATGCTTATATAAATTATTTTTATAAATTAATTTTATAATTAAATAGTCTATAAAATAAATTAATATAATACTTATTAATACATATTATATTAAATATTTAAACAAATAATTATTAAAACTTGTTAAATCGATTTAATAAATCACAATTATTTTAAAAATATATTTAAAATGATTGATATTTTTTTAACGATGCTTATATAAATTATTAATTTTATAATTAAATAGTCTATCAAATAAATTAATATAATACTTATACATATTATATTAAATATTTAAACAAATAATTATTAAAACTTGTTAAATCGATTTAATAAATCACAATTATTTTAAAAATATATTTAAAATGATTGATATTTTTTTAACGATTTTAACGATTTTGAAAATTCGATTAAACACTCGATATTAAACATTAGTGTATATATTATATACCATAGGACATCTAATTTAATAATCTATATAGATATATAAATAATAATAATAAATATATATTTATTTTTAAAATAAATAATTTACTAAAAAAAAGCACATGTACTTACGCGAATCCTTAAATTGAAATGGAAACCCCTTGAATTTTGGATTTACTTTTATAATATTCGTAGAGGATGTTGCACTGATTATAAATCATTTTAATTGGTTTAAAAATATTTATTAATTACTATTTTACATGAGTTTGAAAATTACAGATATTTTGGAAATATCAAATATTTACAAGTAGAAATTAGAATAAATGCTATGTCTATGGAAGTAAACATTAACAAAGATCGTGAATATAGTGAATACAAAAGACAAAATATTCAGAATAATTCATAGACATTAGAGTGAGGACTCACTCTATATCTATGGAATAATTTAATATAAAAATACAAAATACATACCCGGTTTCAATAATGAATTCCCGGTTTAATTTATCTAATACCCGGGAAATTTGAACTGAAACATTTTTGTCTTTATAAAAACCCGTGAATTTACGGGTATACTAATACCCGGGAGAACCGGGTTTTCGGGTACCCGTTTACATCCCTAATACATATATATATATATATACACTATTATACTAACATATTATAGTAATATACATATATATATATTATATATATATATATATATATATATATATGTATATTACCGCGGAGATATTACTTTATATAAAATTATATTTGAAATCATTTATAATTTAAAATAATTTGTTACGAAAATTTCATAAAATGTTATTAAACCTGTGATTTTTAAACTATATTATATCAATATATATTTAATCACATTAGTTATATATTAGTGAATATATAAAATACAATTTATTTAAGAAATATAACATTATATACACTACATATTACTTTATATAAAATTATATTTGAAATCTCCATGTAAATATATCTGCATATACGATATTTACCCCACTGAGTCAAATGTCACGTGACATTTTCACTGCAGCATTGAAAGATAGCGAGTGCACACACCCCTCCCCGATATTACTATAATATACTAATGTATATGCATATGAATATATATATATATATATATATATATATATATATATATATATATATATATATATATACATATATATGTGTGTATGTATGTGTGTGTATAATATTAACTAATACATTACATTATATTATAATTTTATAAATTTATAAAAAAAATTATATATTTATAATAAATGTCATTGGATTATCGATATATTTATTGATATAATTAGATATTTTTTACTAATTTTAATAATTATATAATATCTTGATAATAAAATAATATAAATATTATCGAATAATTCTTCAGTGTAACTAATATATATAATTATATTTATAATTTTATAATTTTATAACAAAAATTATAGATTTATAATATATGTAATTCTATTAACTTATTATGTAATAGTATTATATAGATTATTTTACTTATTTTATTATTAATATAATATATATATATATATATAATAAAATAATATTAATATTATTGAATAAGTCATTAGATTAACCGGTATTAACTATTATATTTATATTAATTAATTATATGTTATTTTTATATGTGTATATGTATATTTTCGAATTTAGTTTTTTCATTTTCTGTACGGATTTCACGTAACGAAAACGCATTGACTTGTATTTATTCCCAATACAAGTCAATGCGAAAACGTAACAAAAACGGAATTGGTGTGAACACCTAAAAATCTGATTCTTTAAATGATTCATTTTCTGTACGGTTTCATGTGACGTAAGGAAAACGGAATTGATGTGAATACCCTATAATTATTATTATAATAATATATAATTATTTACTATATGATTATTAAATATGCAAATAGTAGTATAAAAATTAAAAATATGATATTAATAATACGAATCAGTTTACCTAATGTACTAGTAAATATAAACAATATGGTATACATATATAACCGGTTATATATATATAGGTACCATATATAATAAGTATATATACTTACTTATTGTGAATTATTGAATATATCTCTACAATATTAATATTAACAATAATAATTATGGATAATATAATGCGAATAACATAAACATCAGGATAATTGATAAATATATGTGTAAATAATTGATTGGATAATAATATAATTAAATTGTAACCAATCAAAATATATGTCATAAAACTAAATTGTGATTAATATAGGGAATAAAAGTATTTATAATAAACTTTAATATTAAATCTAAATATATATAAACCTATATATATATTATAATACTAGCCGGTTTGGCCCGGTGTATGGGTTACACTTGAATCTGGCCGCCTAATAATTTTCATATTTTATGGGGCGTGTCTAACTTCTCAAAGATAATTAAATATTCAAATATTTAAATATAAATGACATTTCTGTAAATATTCAAATATTATAATATTAAAACATGTAAATAAATGTAATGAGTATTCAGATATATAGAATATATACAAGTATATACTAATATATTATATATTGCACATTTAACATATATCATATTGTAATACGTATAGATATTATTTAAAATGTCTAAATAATCACATTTAATAAAATAAATATGGAAATATCGTATAAGAATTATTCTTTGAATAAATAAACATCTATTCAATACGCATATACACTTGAATAATAAGTTTATAATAGTATATATTTTATATATAATTATATATGATTCATTTAACTTATATTTTACGATGATGCGTATTGATATTATTTAAATGGCAAAATATTCACATTTAATCAATATAATTAAGTATATATCGTATAAGAATAAATAAACAACTATTCAATACGTATATAAACTTGAATATTCAATATATCCTATTACTATGAATTCTATTTATAATACTTATATAGTAGATTATTTATTAAACTTGCCTGACAATGTATTCATTTAAATTTACTAAATATAAAGTTTACAATCATAATTACACATATGGAAATATTGTTGTGAATTATAGGCGCCATATGTATATGACTAATTATTTATGTATAGGTGTATCATATTAGAATAAATAAATGTAATTCTATTAAATAAAATATAATTAGGTTTAATCTATATGTTTTAATTTTATGTTTATATTTGTAATACATAACTATATAGAATGTGTATAGGCATATATAATATTACATTAACATATTTATTTTAATAACTTACTACATTTACCTTTATTTATCACATATAAATAATATTTATTTATTCATAACTATATAGGTAAGCCTAATGTAGGTAAGCATACCTACCTAAGCATGTATAAGAAGAATTAAAATTCATTAATTAAAATAAGTTTATTAATTATAAAGTTGAATATATATAAAACAAATAAATATTAAATACACACACATTGATATATATATATATATATATATATATATATTAAATTAAATAAAGTAATATATTACATATATAATAGGTGAATATTTAATTTTATAATTATATTATTATCACCTACAATGTACGTACAATGTTCGTCGTTGATTATAGTATACCATTTATATATATATATATATATATATATATATATATATATATATATATATATAAGTTATAATTTAATAAGTTCAGATTAATAAAGACAACAACATATACATTATCAAGACAACTATCTATAGAACAAATAACTTATATTAGATCTACAAGAAATCCTATGTATATATTAATTGTATGTCAATTATAATTTATAGAACAAATATAGAAATTTTATATAGATATAGTAGGATATAGAATTTAAGTTATAGAAATTTCTATTAATATATACATTGTAGAAAATGTACAGAATAATGAAGCTGACAACATATACATTATGTTTATTTTAGTATATTTATAATAAATTCGTAGGTAAATTATATATAATGTATATATAAACTATATATATGTGATAAATAAAGGTAAATATAGTAAGTTATTAAAATAAATATGTTAATGTAATATTATATATGCCTATAGGTGTATATATACACATTCTATATAGTTATGTATTACAAATATAAACATAAAATTAAAACATATAGGTTAAACCTAATTATATTTTATTTAATAGAATTGCATTTATTTATTCTAATATGATAGCGCGTCATCACCTATAAATAAACAATTAGTCATATACATATGGCGCCTATAATTCACAACAATATTTCAATATGTGTAATTATGATTGTAAACTTTATATTTAGTAAATTTAAATGAATACATTGTCAGGCAAGTTTAATAAATAATCTACTATATAAGTATTATAAATAGAATTCATAGTAATAGGATATATTGAATATTCAAGTTTATATACGTATTGAATAGTTGTTTATTTATTCTTATACGATATATACTTAATTATATTGATTAAATGTGAATATTTTGCCATTTAAATAATATCAATACGCATCATCGTAAAATATAAGTTAAATGAATCATATATAATTATATATAACATATATACTATTATAAACTTATTATTCAAGTGTATATGCGTATTGAATAGATGTTTATTTATTCAAAGAATAATTCTTATACGATATTTCCATATTTATTTTATTAAATGTGATTATTTAGACATTTTAAATAATATCTATACGTATTACAATATGCTATATGTTAAATGTGCAATATATAATATATTAGTATATACTTGTATATATTCTATATATCTGAATACTCATTACATTTATTTACATGTTTTAATATTATAATATTTGAATATTTACAGAAATGTCATTTATATTTAAATATTTGAATATTTAATTATCTTTGAGAAGTTAGACACGCCCCATAAAATATGAAAATTATTAGGCGGCCAGATTCAATATCCACCGGTGTATGTGCGGATAGTTGAAAATAATGAGTTATTATTAGAAAATTGCATGATCTAGGTGTAATTTAGAAATCAGAAATATATTATTTATTTGATTTAAATTAATTATGTAATAAAAAAACAAATTTTGAGAAATTAATATAATATACATAATACATAGTGAGTTAGCCCTATCTGAATTTGCCCTATCTGAATTAGCCCTATCTGAGTTAGCCCTATCTGAATTAGCTCTATCTGAGTTAGCCCTACGTAGTTACTAACTACTAGTTAGTCCTATCTGAATTAGCCCTATCTGAGTTAGCCTTATCTGAATTAGCCCTATCGAGTTAGCCCTATCTGAGTTAGTCATATCTGAATTAGCCCTATCTGAGTTAGCCATATCTGAATTAGCCCTATCGAGGTTAGATATATCTGAATTATCCCTATCTGAGTTAGCCCTATCTGAATTAGCCCTATCATAATTAGCCCTATCTGAGTTAGCCCTATCTGAATTAGCCATATATGAGTTATCTCTATCTCATATGTTTAGAGAAGTATATATATAAATACACAATTATACAATATATATATATATATATATATATATATATATATATATTCCGTATATTTCCGTATATTACGTATACGAGGCACTATATGGTGCAAATAATGCGTATGCACTATTTTAGTTACAAACAACTATCGCGTTAACGTTGTTTATAGTCTTGCATATATGAACCCCTCAACAATTCCCAACTTATTGCTCGTAAAGTCTGCATATCCACCATCAATCACCTGAACTCCTCATTCCCCATCACCAACTTCAATTACGTGGTCCGCGGCACCAACAATTTTCACAGCGACTTAATTTCATGTGTCCCACCCGATATCGTGATATCTTAAACCCCCTTACTAATACCTCTCCCCTTATTTCACCCTCACCCAAGACACCCCTATCATTTTCTTCACTTCCCTTCACTCATACTATTACTCCTACCCTCCCCATAACTAACCACCCTCCACCTCACCTTATTTTCCTCAACGCACGTCGCACGCCGTGCGTCGCACGGCGTGCCGCACGAGGGTGGTTGGGATTAGGGGCGTCGGAATAGGGGGGGGGCAAGGGGGGCGGGCCCCCCTGAAAAAATATAGGGGGGGCATTATATATATCCCCCCCTATTTGTACTTATATGTATCCATGTATCTTATCCACATCTATATATATATATATATATATATATATATATATATATTATATATATATATATGTTATATATATATGTTTTTTGTATAGTGAATTTAATAACTATACAATGTAAATATATATATATATATATATATATATATATATATATATATATATATAGATGTGGATAAGATACATAGATACATATAAGTAAAAATAGGGGGGGTATATATAATGCCCCCCTATATACAACACACATTGAGTTTATAACTTTATTATAAAGTAATACAATAATTGTTCCAGGTATACCTATTATAATAGAGTAATAAAATAATTTTTTTTTGTATAGTGAATTTAATAACTATACAATGTAAATATAATATATATATATATAGATGTGGATATATTAATATATACATATAAGTAACAATAGGGGGGGGGGGGGGATATATATATACTGCTCCCCTATATTTTTTCAGGGGGGGCAAATGATATATTGCCCCCCTATCAAATTTATTAACTTTATGTAAACATTGTCACAAAAAATAAAAATGTTGTATAATTAGAATTAAAATGTGTTATTCTAATGTAAAAAAAAAGTTACATAGAA
Source organism: Osedax fenrisi (assembly GCA_964019155.1). Taxonomy (NCBI): domain Eukaryota; kingdom Metazoa; phylum Annelida; class Polychaeta; order Sabellida; family Siboglinidae; genus Osedax; species Osedax fenrisi. Next base: position 96,136,582 of record OZ025240.1, read on the forward strand.
ATAATAAATTTATTTCTTATTACATAAAAATCATCCAAACACATATTCAGCTACACAAAAATATACAATATGAATTATAAATCGTACATATGAGAATATTATTTTTTGATTAGTTGTGATTTAGTTATGGAAAAGTTATTATTTATTTCTGGAAAAGTTCTGGATAAGTTAACTTATCATAATTATGATGTAATTCTGCGCAGGTTCTGGATTAGTTCTAATTTAGTTCTGCGTATACGCAGAACCTATAGGTTCTGGATTAGTTCTGATTTAGTTCTGGAAAAGTTCTGGATTAGTTCTGGAAAAGTTCTGAATTTTAGTACATCCCATAATCTAGACCTAATTATTATATTTACTAATATATTATAATAATGTACAGATCCTAATCTAGACCTAATTATTATATTTACTAATATATTATAATAATGTACAGATCCTTAAATATGATGAACTAATCGTAGATGATCTAACAGTGGAGTTAAAGATATTCAAAATTGCCAATTCGTTTTCTACAATAGAAGAAGTAATTTCTTACTTTATGAATGTTGAACATATTAAATTATTTCCAAATAGGTTGTACCTATTGTAAATCTTCTTAAATTAATCATTGTCAGACCGATAAGTTCTGTGAGTTGTGAAAGAGGAGTTAGTACCCTTCGCCGAGTAAAAACATGGTTGAGAAACAACATGACATCTAGTCGTTTAAAATCTGTAATAGGTTAAATTCCTAATACCCAATATACATATGTAAAATATGCTAAAGAGTTTGACAATATTAATACAGAATAATTACAAATACTGCAATCATAAATGAATTTATTCTAAAGAATAATTGGCGAAGATCGAAATTTTCTATGTAACTTTTTTTTTAATGTAGGAATTTTTTTAACTTTGTTTGTAATTTTTTTTAATGTAATCCTATGTCATATATAAGTTAATAAATATTATAGCATGCATTTATTATTTTACTAATTTATATTGTAAACAAATTTAAATCTTGTATTTTCATTAACCATATGCATATACAAATCTAAAGTATTCCAATAGAGAGGTTTATAATGTAATTCAATAGTACTTGATGGTCCCAGCAAATAGTAATAGCAGCATAATAGCAGCATAACAGCATATGTAATATCCTCAAATGTTTACATTGTGATATTATGCTGCTATTAAATGTCTATTATGCTGCTATTCATTTGTCATGGTATTATGCTACTGTTATGCTGCTATTTAAAGTCTATTAAGATAATATTATGCTGCTATTAATTTTAAAAGTATATTATGCTGCTATTATGCTGATTTAATTAAGCTGACAAATTAATAGCAGCATAATAACATTTAATAGCAGTATAATAGCAGCATAATAGCACAATATAAACAATTTAGGCTATTGAATATGCTGTTATGCTACTATTATGCTGATATTACTGTTTGCTGGGTTAAAAAAAATATCTAGAACAAAATCATGCCCCCCTCTATTCTGAAATCGTCCCGACGCCCCTAGTTGGGATCACCTATATATGTAAGCTAATGTAAAATTAATATTTGATTCATTTAGAATTATATACAATGAGTATATGTACAAAAAATTAGAACAAATGGAACAAAGTGTGATTTTCGCCAGCCGTTTATATAATTAGCAAATATTGCATTGCATTACATATGAAAATATGCCTTAAAAAAATTTAAATATCACTTTCTAGCCCATAAAATAATTGTAATTTCTTGATATCTCGAAATTAGGTCAAAACACATCAATGAAGATTTACAGTAATCAAATTTTTTTTTTCGGTATTTGGTTAAAATTTTTTTTTAATTATTCGGCAAAAAAAATCATTTGACAAAAATATTGAAATAACATATATTTGTTTATTATTTAAGAATATTTGATTTGTATTAATGTTATAGAGTATATATGGATGTTTTTGTTTTTTAAATAGTTATAATTGTATATTTTTAGGACTGTTTTATGTTTTTTGTGATTTATAATGACCACATTTCGACGACATCGAAAAAGTATAAATTTATTTATTATTTAATTTTTGTCATCGTCATTACGTTGTATATATAATTATTATATATATTTTTGCCGTCGCAATAAATTTGTATATTGATTTCCATTTTTTTGAACCGTCGAAGATATTGATTTTTTTGTGAAATTTCATTATTTTCAATTTTTCAACTAATACTTTTATAAATAGTATTCATTGTAATATTATTCAAAACTTAATCAGCTAGGTAATAAGCATTACCTTTTATTATTATAAGATGTATGTATGTATTAATACTTACTAATAATAATATTGAAATGTATATGATATGTTATGAAAAATAAAGTTAAATCGTATATATAAATATTTATTAAAAAAAATAAAGTTAGTAATAGGATATATACCTATATATATGATAATAAATATATAATAATTATAAAACAGTATTTATTTTAGTTATAAAATTACGTTTAGATATAAAACAAGGTACAAGTTTATGTTCCATTAAAGTTATGTGTATACGGGAATCTCTTGCTTCTGCGGAAACAATAGTTTTTGCTGTCTGCGATACAATTCTAATATGGCGTTCTACTGCTTGGGTATGTGATGGGTAACGACTAAATTGTATAACAGGAACGCTATTACTAATATATTCTAGGAATTCTGAACTAGAAATATGATTAGTTAAATTTGATTCTCGCCATATTCCATCATTGTCTATCAAATTAGAGTAATGTGTTGCATCAAAATTAATGAGGGGCTTAATACATTTTCTTACGTTAGTTTCACTGTGAGTTCTACATTGAATAATTTTACGAGCAGCTCTCAAACGAATATTACTATCCTCGTCAGTAAGCATAGAGCATAGAATATTTTCACTATGTAAACAATAACTATTGTTTCTAATAACTTTGTATATTATATTTAATAAACGATCATCATTTAATTTCTTAGAATTACTTATAATATTATATATAATTTGTGGTGAATTGTAAAAAATGGGTTTGTCTTCACTTCAAACCAAGTGCAAGCATAAACATTTATAATATAAGTACATAGTAATTTGAAATTATCAGTAGGAGATTCTGTTGAAACATATACTCGTAATGTACGGTTTGCTATTGTTAACCAACGCGCATACCCTAATTTTCCTGGAGAACGACCAAATATATTAAAGTTATTTGATTGTGGACCATTTGTAATATACAAGATAATATCTAAGAGATATAATTGATCGGAGCTCAGAGTATGCCTATCAATGATAACCAGATTGGTATTGAATTCATGCGATATGGCAAAAATGGGAAATGTAGTATGCGGCAATTCCCGGCAATTTAGAAGTTTAATTTAAACTGGTCCATTCATTCATATGAAGAAGACAAATCTGTGCATTAAAAATATAAATAGGATAAGTATAGTTGTTATTAATTCATTGTTTTTCTATAGTTTATTAATATTAATGGTAATATTTAAGTTAAATTTTAATTTTAGTCAAATATAATATACTTTCTGAAATTCCTCTTTTATTGTAAAATTAATTCAATTGATTGAATATAATATGAATTCACAATTTATTATATATTTTATAATAATATCTTTAATATTAAAAACAGAACTAACATTCCAGTGAAGTTTTCTTTTGAGCTTATTTTCCAATAAAGCAATAGCTCCTCCATGTAGCCCAGTATTGGTGTTGGTTCCATCAGCCCCGACGCCTTTGATCTTATCAAGATCTTCAGCGGGAACCCCTTCTATAATACCATTGAGAAGATCAACTGCTGTATGGCCAGCCATTGATTTATGCGTTATGTATTGGCTCCCCGGTTCATTTAACAACGTAACATGATTAACTGGCTTTAAAGTTTTACAAGGCTGCATAGTGTAATCAATCTTACTATCAAAATATAGATCAGATATGTATATTTTTTCTGTCCTAGACTCAGCTCGACACCTAGCTCTTTGCCTGCGAACAGCACTTCTATCAAAAATTTTACTTGTATCATCTTTAGTGATAATCTTTAGGTCCATTAATACTGAAGTTACTATTGTTGCTAGCTCCATGTCTGATGTACCAAATCTTTCCGCTGACTTTATTGTATGCTGGTAATATATGTGCTTCGTCCTGTAAATATAGCATATTTTTATTATATATTCTACACAATTATTACTATTCTATCTCTCTCTTTCTATATATATATATTGCGATTACAATTTAAGTTTACAAACCCCGCCATGGATATTGTTTCTTGCTCATAATCACTGTCATCAATATAATCAAAATGACGATAGCCATCACCACTTGAATCATAATCACTTGAAGAATCTTCACACATAGTAGTTTCAACAGAATTTTCGCTTGAAATGTTGCTAGTTCTATGTATGTAATATATATATATATATATATATATATATATATATATATACACTATATATATGTACGCTATAATAATACTTATCACGCATACTTCAATTTATTTCAGTGATTTAAATTTTATTACTAATTTACACCACAGTAGTAGTAGTAGTAGTAGTAGTAGTAGTTTTAGTAGTAGTAGTAGTAGTAGTAGTAGTAGTAGTAGTAGTAGTAGTAGTAGTAGTAGTAGTAGTAGTAGTAGTAGTAGTAGTAGTAGTAGTAGTAGTAGTAGTAGTAGTAGTAGTAGTAGTAGTAGTAGTAGTAGTAGTAGTAGTAGTAGTAGTAGTAGTAGTAGTAGTAGTAGTAGTAGTAGTAGTAGTAGTAGTAGTAGTAGTAGTAGTAGTAGTAGTAGTAGTAGTAGTAGTAGTATTACTATTAATTTATTATTGTTACCATATGTTATTATTTTTACCATATTTTAATAAATTAAAATTTTTAATTTAAATAAAATAATTTTATAAACAAATTAATTAACAAATTAATTAACAATTTTATAAACGTTACAGTTAGCTAACAAAACTAACATTACATTTATCACAACTCATATATTATTCATTACGCATACTTCATTAACTACATACAATGAATACCCTAGTAAGTACCATGATAATGCTGATAGCACTGACTGCAGTAGAGGCGACAGACACCGAGGACAGCGGGTTGGCGATCAGGGTAAAATACGTAAGTTATTAGTGTAAGCGGTGTGTGTGTGTATGCGTGTTTACTTGCGTACGCGAGTGTGCGTGAGTATGCTTATGTGTGCGTGTGTGTGAGTGTGCCCGCTAGTGTGGGTGTGCGACGCACTGTGCGTGTGTGAGTGTGCACTAGTGATGTAAGTACCCGCCTACTCGAATACGTAGCATTACTACCACCGTGTGTCTGTGTTTACGTATGTGATGCACTATATCAATTTGTACTATAAATTAATATATATAGTAGTAATATAACTATTATATATATTCCCCTGTACCACTATTCATATATATATACATCATGTATAATACATGTTATACTTAACTCTACGATATAGTAATAACGTTTTCCTTCCGCGTTGATTACAATGTATTACTACACACAAGATAGACAAACACACACATATACACACGCAATGCAGGTGCATACGTACTTAGAGCTATAGCTCTAAGTACTTATAAGTATCTCTGTGTGCATCGTATATATGTAGTATAGCGAGTATTCCACTCTGTATATATGTGTGTGTGTATGTGCGTGTGTGTGTGTGTATGTGTGTGTATGTATGTGTGTATGTGTGTATGTGTGTGTCTGTGCGTGTTGTTGTTGTTGTTGTTAAAGTATTTATTTAGACACATCATTAATACTACTAATTCTATAATGTGGATCGAACAATATATATCACATATGGATACAAATAGCGAATATATATAATTCGCACGATAATATTACGATGCCAAACACGAACATCAATGTTGGGCGACAAGAAATTGTTTTAATTTCTTTTTAAAGATATTAATTGATAGATTTTTATTACTAAGTTGCGGGTGTAGTTCCATCTAATTGTTGATGCGGAGCTGAATTTTCTCCTTTCATATTTGATGCAATGAGAAATCGGTTGGTGTAGTTTAGTGTATTTTGTATTACTTATAAGTCTAGTGTTTGGTTTATGTTTTATTTTGTTTCGTAAATGATAGGGTAAGTTATAAGTAATAGTCTTTTTAAGTATTGTAAGTATTTTGTAGTTGATAGAGTCTTCAGTATTTAGACAGTTAAGTTTATTACGTAAGTCAGTAATGCTAGTTATATAGTAATTACTGACTTACGTAATAAACAATATACGGTGTGTTTTATTTGTTAAAATACATATTTATAAATTAAAAATACATTTATATATCGTAAGTATACAAACAATAATTATAATACTATAATATTGGTTGTATCGAGTATAGCTATATAATTTCACTAGTCTCGTGAATATCATATACTTCCAACTGATGATAGCTATATATGTGATGATGTCTGCAGGTTTAACTAGCACATATGCATTGTTTACTTACATTAGAGTGCACTCTTTCATCGACTTACTTAGATACGATGTTATCCTTTTGCATTCATTTGTTGCTGGTCTTTCACTATCAAGTAAACAATGAAGATATTCTAGTATAACCTGCATACAGCATAACGCATACAGAAATCATCTCATTGAAGTGCATACCATTAATACACTATAATATGATAATTTGTATGTTATCATTGAATATATATATAATGTATGTGTATTAGAATATAATGTATGTAGTTTATCAAGTAAATATTTCCTTCGAATACTATTTTTGTTGGTTATTACTATTATCTCGATTTCCAATCTTATAGCCGGTGTGGTCAGTATGTCCGATATATGCTTGACCTTTGAACTTGGAGTTCTCCTGTCTAACTAAGTGTAAGCTATATATAGCTTACATATATATATATATATATGTTGTGTTTGCCTACCTCATTATCTAGTTCCACAGAACGACTACTACTACGTCTACTAGGATATATATATATATATCATAATATGTATTCACAACATTATACATGGTATATTCTATTATGTAAATTTAATGATATACTTATAATTTTATTAATTATATGTCCTTCCAACAGACGATTATTGTATTCTGTTCGTCGTCTGCTGTCTTCGTGACAATATTATGTATGTTTGTGATGGCCTGCCGAGTTAACGAGAAAAGGACGGAGGCCGACATCGAGAAGGGCGAGGAGCGAGTGCGATTAGTGAGGTTCACTCCCTCCACTCTCTCTACTGAGATCACCATAGAGTCGCACACTAGGAAACCGCACATCAGTAGGCCGGTGTACGTTAAAGGTATCATCCTACATAAGCTAGACTATATCAACGCGACCTACTGATTGTGTTGGTGTTCCTGGTGATGGTGATTGGGGGAGGGGGTGGAGGTGGAGGAGGAGTAGGAAGTTGAGGAGGAGGAAGTGGATGATGAGGAAGTGGATGATGGGTTGGATGAGGAGTAGGAGGAGGAGGAGGAGATGGATGTGTTGTGTGAGGAGGAGGAGGAGGAGATGGATGTGGTGGGTGAGGAGGATGTGGAGATGGAGCTGTTGGGTGAGGATTATGAGGAGGAGATGGAGGATGAGGCGGAAGATGAGGAGGAGGAGGAAGATGTGAATGAGGAGTAAGAGGAGGAGGAGGAGTTGGATGTGGTGGGTGAGGAGGAGGTGGAGATGGAGCTGTTGGATGAGGATTATGAGGAGGAGATGGAGGATGAGGCGGAAGATGAGGAGGAGGAGATGGAGGATGATGCGGAAGATGAGGAGGAGGAGGAGGAGGAGGAGGAGGAGGAGGAGGAGGAGGAGGAGGAGGAGGAGGAGGAGGAGGAGGAGGAGGAGGAGGAGGAGGAGGAGGAGGAGGAGGAGGAGGAGGAGGAGGAGGAGGAGGAGGAGGATGAGGAGGAGGAGGAGGAGGAGGAGGAGGAGGAGGAGGAGGAGGAGGAGGAGGAGGAGGAGGAGGAGGAGGAGGAGGAGGAGGAGGAGGAGGAGGAGGAGGAGGAGGAGGAGGAGGAGGAGGAGGAGGAGGAGGAGGAGATAGAGTAGGAGGAGGAGGAGGAGAGGAGGGGGAGGATGAGGAGGAGGTGGATGTGCAGGAGGATGAGGAGGAGGTGGATGTGCAGGAGGAGTAGGAGATAGAGGAGATGGATGAGGCATAGTAATAGTAGTAGTAGTAGTAGTAGTAATTGTTGAGATTTGGTGAGGTTATATATGTTGTAGAGGTTGTAGAGGTTATAGTTATTGTAGAGGGTATATATATATGGTATAGATTGTAGAGGTTGTAGATATTGTAGAGGTTGCAGAGGTTAGTGTAGTAGTAATAGTAATAATAGTAGTAATGGAGATATAAAATTAAAGAATATATGGAATGAATATAAGAAGGTTGCATTTAAAAATAAATGTAATAAATGTATCCATACAAATTTCATTTATTTATTGTATTATTTATAATATCTTAAATACCCCTAATATAAAAGTTGTCGTTAATTTGATCCCTCCAATCTTGATTCTTATTTTCACTATAGTTTCCATAATTGTCCATAATATATAGTATAATGAAGAAACTATATATTTGTAACGGTCATTTCGAGTGAAATCATCACATTTTAAGACAATTTCCCGTGTGACTATCTAATATTTATTATAAAAATTGAACAGATTGTATAATATATAATAAAATCGACATGTATTACAGTTTATTAAAATATATTAAAGACGCTGAAATATCAATTTTTTAATCATTAATAGTTTTGTTGAGTATATATATTTAAAAATAAATTTTTATTATAAATTTGTTCTTATTCTTTAATATAGATTTCAAATTTTTGATAGATTAATAAAGTATATAATATATTTAATAGTTTAAATTTAATTCATTTGAGAGTTTTTATACTAATTTTAATATTTAAATTTGATATAGTATTCTATTATACTATTATAATATAATATATTTGAAATGTTTTAATATAATTTAAGATTTAATGGAATGTTGTTTTGGAATTTCAAAAATATCATATACATTATTATTATATTGATAATTAATAAGAGTAATACATATTAGGAATTTTTATAATAATAATTAAATATTTAAATATTAGCAGGTAAATATAATTATTCAGCACAACCCCCTTTTTGGCCAGGAATACACAAGATAGTTTACTTCCTTTATAAACTTTATGTTCAAATTAAAATGTTCATCAAATGTTTCAATGATAATACCTATATCTATAATTGCATCATAATTTATGATTCATAAACGAATGCCAATTAAACACATTGTATCAAATATTCTATATTCATATTATTATGTATTACTATTACTAATTTTATTAATGAAAATATATTATATATATATATTATATATATATATATATATATATATATATATATATATATATATATACTAGATGGCCGGGGCCCGGCTTCGCCCGTGTTCGATCGTAAGGTTCACTTGGTGATGTTACTATTATTATTTATTCTTTTCATTATATCTAATATCTATATGCAAAATTATATATTATTGATATCAATTTCACAAAATCAAACATTAGAATATCTTGAATAGATTTATTTCTATATATATTTTTTGCATCATATATATTATATATATACACCTATTTATATTATTTATTTAATTGTTTGCATATATATATTAAATGTATATATGTGAATGTAAATTTCATTATATTTCATTATCTTTCTATGATAATTACTGTATTAATTAATTTTATAAATATATATATATATATATATATTCAGTAAATTGATGACGCAAAAACAAGATATTAATGAATTAAAAAATTCTATTCAAGAACTGCGTACATTTGTATCTGAATTAGTAAATAAAGTTAATGTACTAACTGCAGTTGTAAATAATAAAGATAAAACAATTATTGAGTTAGAACAATAAATTAATAAACTTGAACAATTTTCAAAACAAAATAATATTATTATATCTGATCCTAACTTGAATTTTGATTTAACTCAACGTAATCTAGCACCATCTTTCATTATATTATCAAAGGAAAAGTTAGATATAATTATACAACCATATGACATTTTTAAGATACATAAACTAAATAACAACAAGAATAAACATAATAAAATAGTAGTCAAACTACACCATAACTCAAATAACTTAATTTTAAATTATTAAAAATTATAAAAAATTAAAAGGCACCGTACATAGCGGAAAGTCTCCGATTACCGACCCCTAAATGATTATTTGTAATAACTTATTCAATATTAAATATATGTATTTAAACTTTTGTAATTAGGGTAATATTATGGCAATGAATAATGTGGCTATTTTAAATTGTTGATATCATTATATTTAGGTACCTACATGGCTATGGCTATATGCATATATGCAATTAACACAGAACGTGACACCGAAATCTAGTTTAAAGTTTTTATATTGATATATCGATTTCTGTTACATAATGCTAAATGCATTTAAATGTATATTTAATCCAATTTATTATAATCGATATATCTACAACTTTGACTTTATAACATATATATATAATTATATTCTAACAATTTAATTATATATTATAAAATTTATATTATATAAATTTTTATATTATATATGATATGATATAATTTGTATATATATATATATATATATATAATATATATAATATATATAATATATATAATATAAGTATAAATACCTTATGTATATTATAATGTGTTGAAAAATATATGCTTCTCATGTTGAGTGTAGAGTGGAAATAGAATGTGTTAATAAATAATATGGAATTATGGAACTATGGGTTGATTATGAGTTAATTTTGGGAATTATATATAATATACAAATAATGCCTATTAGCTTGTATTGTAAATCAATTTATAACAATAGTTTTTGTATAGTTCTATTCAAAATATCAACTAGGTTTTTATATGAAGGATTATTTAAATCAATATGTTATCATTAATATGTATAATATATATATATATATATATATATATATATATAGATATATATATATATAGTTTCTGAGAGCCAGTTTAATTGAAATTATAAACAATAAAATCGATGTCTATAATACTACAATAACACAACAATAAGTAAACTGTTATATTAGAGATACTATGATGAATACTATTATGAATTATATTTCCTATACATTTTATTTCCAATCAAATATAAACTTAATTTCAAAATGTTATGGTATAACTGGTATTTCCATATTGTATACCATATAATTCATAAAGTTATACCATTATTTTTAATAGCTAATGGTATAACTACAAATTACAAATGTTATACCATATCATTTGTAATATTATACCATTTAAATTAAGCTATAACTACCCAGCAAACAAAAATAGTAACATTCATACCACACAGTAACTTACAAGTAACATTAGAGTAACTTATGAACAACATAAGTTACTAGTAATATTTATATCACAAAGTAACTTACGAGTAACTTCAGCTCAACAAAAGTGGTAATAATAATATAAGCAATAAATAATATAACAATTATTATAATTTTGTTATTAATTATCTTGCTATTTACTGGAAATTAATATACTGAACGAGCTTACTCGAATATTAAATCTAATAAGTTTATATTTATATATATATATATATATTTATTCTTTGAAGACTTATAACATATTGCATATTATATATAATGTTTATTTGTGTATTTATTTTTATAATAATTTTAGTACTAAACTTTATTATAGTAAAGGATGCAGAGCGCCAGTATAAGAGCTGCAAAAGTCAATATTATATAAAAAAAAGAGATTACGAGGATAAGGTCTACAACGCTCGTAAAAGTGGATCAGGAGGATATGCTATGGTTTATAAAATAACAACTATGTAATAACTATCTATATCACCTTTAGTTTATTAATTTATACTACCATTTAAGGAAGATGTAGAGGAACCGTCATGGTATATTTGGGAAAGTATGAGTTTTCTCGAGGTAGGGATGTTGAAGAGGCCGTCATCCTCTAATATTCCCCTTATTAATAAACCAACAGAGGTGTCAGATAACGCCTCAACAATTTCCGTCACTAGTGGCAATGAAGGTTTATTAAATTCATCCCTTTTAAAAAATGTTCTTACTCTATATATATATGAATGTAGCAGAATTCAGTTGCATCGAAGTTATGGAAGATGTAATCGTTGATCTTGATATTGCATCACCATCATCTTCATTCTCAGATTTGGCTTTGAGGTTTATTATTGCTTGGTGGGAATACAATCCCAGGGAACCAAATACGGTATTCGTGTAACCACTACAGTTACATATTATAGTACGAATGTACATAGTACACTTGTAACCGGCACCAAACGTAGTACACTTGTAACCGGCACCAAACGTAGTACATATGTACAGAATAATAGTTCTGTACTACTAACTGTTTGGTTCCCTGGGATGGGTGAATTTATCAATATTAAATAACGAATACATAAATATACAGATTTGATGATGTACTTAAAAGTGGCAGATCTCCTCACAATTCTGATTTAGCTATTCCTAAAACATTGGAAAGTGTTCTTGATAGGTTTACTATAATATTTTTCGTTTACTATAATGCCTATATTCTATCTGAGATAATAATTAATTAAAGAAATGTAAATCAATAAATGAAAAAATTAACTGTTTCCTTAATGTACTTAAATTTATAAATAATTTATAATAATTTATAATTAGTATACTAGTTATAAACATGTTAGAATCAACTTTTCTATGTAAAGCAATATGTGCCTATATTCTATGTGAGATATTATTTAGATATTATATTTGAAAAATAAATACACAGTTTTGACGAGGTTCCATCTAGTTCAGATGGTAGCAGACCGTCAACATCGTCGGGAACACTGAAAAAAAGGAAAATGATGGTGTCTAGGTTTATTATAATTCCTATTATGCATTTAATATAATATATGATTGTATTAGCTAATGAGTATACTAGTTATAAAAATGTTGTCAATAAGAGTCAACTTTTCTATGTAAAGGGATATGTGCCTATATTCTATCTGAGATAATAATTAATTAAAGAAATGTAAATCAATAAATGAAAAAATTAACTGTTTCCTTAATGTACTTAAATTTATAAATAATGTATAATAATTTATAATTAGTATACTAGTTATAAACATGTTAGAGTCAACTTTTCTATGTAAAGCAATATGTGCCTATATTCTATGTGAGATATTATTTAGATATTATATTTGAAAAATAAATACACAGTTTTGACGAGGTTCCATCTAGTTCAGATCGCAGCAGACCGTCAACATCGTCGGGAATAATGAAAAAGATAGTGTCTAGGTTTATTATTTTTATTATTAATTCCTATTATGCATTTAATATAATATATGATTGTATTGATTGATTGATAATTTATTTAAGCAAATACATAGCAGAAAATATAATCGAAAGTATAAAGATTACAATCGAAAGTAGAAATAAATCATATAGAAAAATAAACGAAAAATGATCAAAATAGAAATAAAAGAGCGTAAAAATAATCGAAAATAGAAATAAAATACATTATTTTGTAAGTGGCATCGAAATATTCAATTTCTACTTTAACTTTGTAGAAATCTTCTTATCTTTGTACCCTGTTTTAGTAATACATTATTAGTTATATAGTTTAATATTTAAATGTTAAATTTTAAAGATATTATAAACAGAACATGTTTAAAATCAATTAAACCAAATCTAGAATGAAACAAATACTAGTATGAAACAAACAAATAATGTAATACTTACCAAAATCTGTAATAATAGTAGGTAGTACTTTATTAATTTTATATTTTAATTGTATAATAAATATGAAACATATATAGGTACACATATAACCTATATATACAAACAAAACAAGTTACAAATAAAATAAACCAATATACCTATACAAAACATTTAATAACAAAACATACCAATAATATTACGAAACAAAAAATATAATACTTATCACTATAATCTGAAATATTAGAAAATTATTAATATTGTAGTTTAGTAATATAATACGTTTGAAACATATTTACAAAATATATATAAAACAAACATATAATACCAAACAAACATATAATACCAAACAAACAAAAATAAAATAGTACTTCCCACTTTATCTATAATAATAATGAATTATTAATTTTATATTATAATATATTTGAAATATAGATTAAAAAATCAATTAAACCAATACTAGAATGAAACAAATACTTGCATGAAACAAACAAATAATGTAATACTTACCATAATGTATTAGCTAATGAATAAAACAAAAACTTTTATATCAAGTGAAAGGATTTTAGAGATGCTGAATAAGGATAGAGAAGAAGAAGAAGCGACTATGCTTAATTATACATTAAAGGGAATACATGTTGGAATGAAGGAGCTGGCTAAATTTGAATCTACAGATGAAATGGAATTAGAATTAATGAATTTCTATTTAGATATTAAAAGAAAATTAGCACAACATAATACAAAATAATAATATAATAAAATTAATATAAGTATTTTGTAAATCATTTTTATTTTATAATAATGAAATTAGCCATTTCTAATCTTTTCTAGATGCCATGAAACTTCTCCTTCGTTACTGAAATATTCTGAAAATTCATTTCTGATGTTGCGTGCTTCTTCAGAATTTCTATTTCCGCTTATTGTTGTGACATCTCCAAGAGTTTCTTTGTCTTTTTCCCGGATATTATCAGTTGAAGAATAATCTGACTCCTTGGTTAACATATTGTGCAAGCAACAGCACACCCAAACAATAGTCTCAACTTTAGATGGTTTTAAGTCGATCCGTTTCAATAAAATACGGAAACGAGTAGTCATAATGCCAAAAGCATTTTCTACCACTAGCCGTCCTCGTGATTGTCGATAATTATATATCTTCTCTTTGTGTTCTTGAGTTTTCTTCTTGTACGGCTTCATTACATAAGATTTCAATGGAAAGGCATCATCACCTAAAATTACAAAGGGTGTGTCGGTTGTTCTTCCAGGTAATGGTCTTGAAGGAGGTATTCCTAGTGGATTATCTGGGTGTTCAATAGCTCTAACCAAGGAACATTCACCAAAAATACCACCATCAGATGCCCTCCCATTGGTACCAACATCAATATAAATAAATTTACGATTGGCATCTACCAATGCCATTAGTACGATACTGTGTGTATTTTTATAATTATAATACATAGAACCGGCTGCTCTAACGTGGTTGATTTCTATGTGCTTTCCATCTATTGCACCCAGAGTATTAGGAATTTGCCACCTTTCTAAAAATGAGTTAGCTACGTTTTCCCATTCCTCTTTTGTTGATGGGCATACTAGGAATTTCTTCAATATGCTTTGAAGAGCCTCTAAACATTCTTGAATTATTCCTGATATGGTGGATCGTCCTATCCGAAATTGGAAGTGGAGGCTGGCCATACTGTCACCTGAATATATATATATATATATAATATATAAACTAGTTATAAAATAAGTTAAAAATAATAAGTATGTTGTCACATTATATATATATATATATATATATATATATATATAATTTATAAACTAGTTATAAAATAAGTTTAAAATAATAAGTATGTTGTCACATTATATATATTATATATATATTATATATATATATATATATATATATATATATATATATATATATATATATATATAGCATAGAGTATATAAGCAACTTGTATAAACTACAGTGTATATAAATGTAAACAAGTTGTGTATATAATACATTTAGTAAATGATTTACATCAAAGGAATATTTGCCACATAGCGGCTATCACTAATTAGTCATGACCTAGGGGACGTGAGGGGGTTTTGGTCAGTGCGGGGGTTTTGGTCAATGCGAAATATTTGGAAAACGATGATAGTTATAAAAATGTTTTACATTGATGAAATATAACTCATACAGTTGTTAACTTATTTATATTTATAAATTTCAAAAAAAATTAAATATTAATGACAAATTATCGATTGATAGAAAAATCGCTGATATTATAATATAGCTATAGCTAATATTACAGGAAAAAAAGTAACATAAAATGTCATAATACAACTTCAATATTGAAATGTCGACTACAATTTTAATATCATTATAATTCCCAATATGTTTTACATATAATAACACTTATATATCAGTAATAACTAATTATTATATATCAGATATTGATTAAATAGTGATGGTACATAAAGTAGGGGGGTTTTGGTCAATGAAGTGCGACTGTTTTGGTCAATGATTGACCAATCAGCGAATAGGAATGTTCATATTCATATTTCTATAAATATATGTATATATGCGTGAGTATCATTGAATATGATATAGGTATATTAGAAATATTATATACCTACTATTATATACTACCATTATATTTATAAATTATTCATTTATTATTATCAATGATAAATCTATATATATATATATATATTAAATATATATTAAATTATTATAAACTTAATAAATATAAATATATATACATATATTTATTTATAAATATATATTTATATATAGATATATATATATATATATATATATATATATATATATATATATATGTATATATATATCCTATATATATATACTACCATTATATTTATAAAGTATGCATTAATTATTATCGATGATAAATTTATACATATATATTAAGTATTGTAAACTTATTAAATATAAATATATATTTATATATATATATATACATATAACTTATATATATATATATATATATATATAATTTATTAAAAATATAATTAGTTAAATATCAATTAATTAATATAAAAATAATATAATATTATTTTGAGTATATTAGTATATTATATATAAATATGTATATTTATATACATATATATTATATATTTATATCATGTATTTAATAATTATCAACATCATCATATGGATATGTAGACAAATTAATATGATATTGATTAGACAATCTTTCATATATAAGTTATATATATGTAATTAATTTTATAAATTATCTAATAGTATATTATATATATATATATATAGTTATGATAAATTATAAAATATTGCAATGCAAAATAATTATACGAGTTACTTCTGGGATATAACTAATTTGTATATATTATATAGTATACGAAATATTGATACTTATATAGAGCACATATGACATATTAGGAATGTGCTTATGTACCATATACAATATCATGTATGTAGTATACATGTAGTACGAATATATGCTTATAAGTATACTGTGTACAATGCAAATGCCTTACCTGTTATGTAATTTATTATTATTATATATAGGTATATATATATATCTGGTGGGAGTTGTCAAATACTGATATCGAGTAGAAGATCAACAAGATGAAGAAATAGCAACATACATAAAGAATTAATTAATAAAAAGTAATATACTGATTGTAGTCAGTACAACATTTATCCAAACAAGTGTTAAAAACTATTTTAAATAAACCATATGTGATAGAAATATATTTCTAATCTATTATTTTGATTACTACTTTTAATTAAATAAATTTACTAAATATATAACCTATATGTCATATAATATATTTTCAATTATAATTAATTCTTAAAAGCATCTGAAAAGTAAAAGCCTCTTTATAAGAAGAACCTCTAAGAAGAAAATTATATTAAAAAACGATTTACTTATAGAGGTTTCACTGAATATATAAATAAATTATTATTATATAAATACAATACAAATATCTACATTTAATTTCTAATCTATATATTTTTGTATATCCAATAAAATATGTTACTTTCGTTTTAATAAAAGTCCTATTGTAATCTATATTAAATATTCTAATATCAATCTGATATATATTGAAGATTGTTTTCTAATTAAAATATTATTATTTTGTTGCTAATTATTGTTTATACATTATATATTTAATACACACAATATAATATTAATAATTGTGTATTTAATAATATAAATATTCACATATGAGTGAGTAATTTTTGTATATGTTTAATCCTTAAAAGGTTTTTAGTTTTTAATCCTTTTCCATTAACAATCATAATATATATATATATATATTTATTTATAAAAGTATAATACTCAATATCATTTATTTACATAAATCGCATTTCTCGAACGTATTGACATCAATGCATACATTGTGACACCATTGTATACATTGAATAGATTGAGTATATGTATGAGTCATCAATATTCTCTGCACAAATTATACAATTAAAATTTATTTATAATTTTCTTTTTCTTGTTATTCACCTTCTTTTTAATCACATTTTTCGTCTTATCAGCATTTGCGTTTTCTAAGTATTTTGTATACTGTGACCAGTAGTAATTGCTGTGAATCCACGTCGTTTACCTTATAAAGAATTAAAATATCATTTAAACTTATAATATATATTTATAGTTACATTAAATAAATATTTTAAATGAAAAAAGTATATAAATAAATAAGATTTAGAACATATTTTATTAAATGTGTTAAGTATAATCATATAACCTATGTTATAACCTATTACTTTACTACTGTATACTTGTATCGATGTAATAGGTCTATTTGTTGTATAACGAATATTATTAGATAATTCCCGGTAATACTATAGTATTTGTCCTTGGGTATTTGTATTGTACGAATATATTTATCAAAGTGTATAAAAGTTAATTTAATTATTTAATTATTAATTGAACTCAAAAGAGATATATCTACAATGTAATATCTTTATTTGGGTTTATAATATATTACATAATTTAAAATGAATTTAATAATTATTGAATTATTATATTATTCATTAGATTCTATAGAATTATAATTCAAGTATATAAAATAATATTCAATTAAAAATGTAATCATTAATATTTAATATAAACTCTAAAAAAATATAAATTTACGGAATTATAATTAAATATATAAAATGATATTCAATTATAAATTTAGTTATAATATAAACTTTAAAAAAATAATGATTTAAATGAATGAATTATTTAAAATATATCCAATTATACAAAAATAACTTTTTATAATATATTATATTATTTATATACACTAATGATTTCAATATATAAGATTTTAACATATACATCAATATATATATATTAGTGTTGTCAAATTTTCTAAAAAGTAAGTCTCAGTATCGTATCAGTATCATTCAACAGCTGTATCAGTATCGTATCAGTATCATTCAACAGCTGTATCAGTATCGTATCAGTATCGATTGACAGCTGTATCAGTATCAGTATCGTTTGACAGAAGTATCAGTATCAGTATCAGTATCAGTATCAGTATCAGTTGACAGCTGTATCAGTATCAGTATCGTTTGACAGAAGTCTCAGTATCGTATCAGTATTTGACAGAAGTATCACTATCAGTATCGTTTGATAATTGTATCCGCATTGTTTGACAGCAGCATAAGTATCGTATAGTGATGTAAACTGGTTCGGGTTTTGGAGATATTTGTGAGTATCAAATAGTTGAAAAAAATATCAGGTTTTAATATCTATAATTTTAGTACTGGATTTTAGTGATTTATGATCTTTCATAAAAAATAAATTTATAAAATGCTATTTTATTAAATAATAATTTCAAAATTAATTATTAGCAATAATGATCCTCAAATGGTATATTTATTATATATGATCAATTATTATTAAAACTTCTGTGCAATGAAAATGTTTTAAAATGATGCAATGTGGATTAAAAGTGTCGCGGATACATACGAATGGCGGGGTAGTTTGATTGACATTGGCGCCTATTCACACAAAGGGACGCTAATCTGAGTAATAGTGTCGCGGATACATACACAGAACCGCTATGTTGGTTGAAAATGGCGCGAATAAATATAATCCCAAAGGTAAACATTGGAATGTATTTTAGATATCCAATAATAAAAATCCGAAATAATACGAATCTAATATTTAAAGTCCGAAATAGTCCGAGTTAAATATTAAATTCCGGTCCGAGTCCGATATATCATAAATTATACTGTATCATTCCGGTATCAATGACCTAAAGTCCGAAATCGGGTCCGAAGTCCGGGTCCGAATGACAACGCTAATATATATATATATATATATATATCAACATATCAACATATATATATATATATATATATATATATATATATATATATATATATATATATCAATAAATACATTAAATAATGACATACACATGATATCATATTATTAACCTATGCTCCCACGGAGTATTGATTACTGCATGGCCCAGTGGACAGCGGAATGGATAGTAGTGGTCGTATCTGTTATATAAGTAATATGATTATATCATGATTCAATTTTATCAAACATTTATTATTCATATATCTAAACTTAAAATATGTAATGTTAATATACTGAATGTAACATATTTAACATATTGTTAAAATGCATTAAATAAATTATTATATTATATTATTTATTAATATGATTATATAATTATATAAAACAATATTCAATTATTAATCTAGACTTAATAAAAATAAAAATAAATTAATAAGAGAAATAAAATATATTAGTGAAATAAATGAATTATTTAAAATAACTTTTTATATTTTATATTATTTATATACAATATTTATTTCAATTAACATATACATCAATATATATATCAATAAATACATTAAATAATGACATACACATGATATCATATTATTAACCTATGATCCCACGTGCAGGAGTATTGATTACTGCATGGCCCAGTGGACAGCGGAATGGATAGTAGTGGTCGTATCTGTTATATATGTAATATGATTATATTATGATTCAATTTTATCATAAACATTTATTATTCATATATCTAAACTTAAAATATGTAATGTTAATATACTGAATGTAACATATTTAACATATTGTTAAAATTCATTCAATAAATTATTATATTATATTATTTATTAATATGATTATATAATTATATAAAACAATATTCAATTATTAATATAGACTTAATAAAAATAAAAATAAATTAATAAGAGAAATAAAATATATTAGTGAAATAAATGAATTATTTAAAAATAACTTTTTTATATTTTATATTATTTATATACAATATTTATTTCAATTTCAATATACATCAATATATATATCAATAAATACATTAAATAATGACATACACATGATATCATATTATTAACCTATGCTCCCACGTGCAGGAGTATTGATTACTGCATGGCCCAGTGGACAGCGGAATGGATAGTAGTGGTCGTATCTGTTATATATGTAATATGATTATATTATGATTCAATTTTATCAAACATTTATTATTCATATATCTAAACTTAACATATGTAATGTTAATATACTGAATGTAACATATTTAACATATTGTTAAAATGCATTAAATAAATTATTATATTATATTATTTATTAATATGATTATATAATTATATAAAACAATATTCAATTATTAATCTAGACTTAATAAAAATAAAAATAAATTAATAAGAGAAATAAAATATATTAGTGAAATAAATGAATTATTTAAAAATAACTTTTTATATTTTATATTTTATATTTATATACAATATTTATTTCAATTAACATATACATCAATATATATATCAATAAATACATTAAATAATGACATACACATGATATCATATTATTAACATATGCTCCCACGTGCGGAGTATTGATTACTACATGGCCCAGTGGACAGCGGAATGGATAGTAGTGGTCGTATCTGTTATATATGTAATATGATTATAATTCAATATATTGTATATATAATTCTATATATTGTAATATATTATGATTCAATTTTATCATAAACATTTATTATTCATATATCTAAACTTAAAATATGTAATGTTAATATACTGAATGTAACATATTGTTAAAATGCATTCAATAAATTATTATATTAAATTATTTATTAATATGATTATATAATTATATAAAACAATATTCAATTATTAATCTAGACTTAATAAAAATAAAAATAAATTAATAAGAGAAATAAAATATATTAGTGAAATAAATGAATTATTTAAAAATAACTTTTTATATTTTATATTATTTATATACAATATTTATTTCAATTAACATATACATCAATATATATATCAATAAATACATTAAATAATGACATACACATGATATCATATTATTAACCTATGCTCCCACGTGCGGAGTATTGATTACTGCATGGCCCAGTGGACAGCGGAATGGATAGTAGTGGTCGTATCTGTTATATATGTAATATGATTATATTATAATTCAATTTTATCATAAACATTTATTATTCATATATCTAAACTTAAAATATGTAATGTTAATATACTGAATGTAACATATTTAACATATTGTTAAAATGCATTCAATAAATTATTATATTATATTATTTATTAATATGATTATATAATTATATATTCAATTATTAATCTAGACTTAATACAAATAAAAATAAATTAATAAGAGAAATAAAATATATTAGTGAAATAAATGAATTATTTAAAAATAACTTTTTATATTTTATATTATTTATATACAATATTTATTTCAATTAACATATACATTAATATATATATATATATATATATATATATATATATATATATATATATATATATCAATAAATACATTAAATAATGACATACACATGATATCATATTATTAACCTATGCTCTCACGTGCGGAGTATTGATTACTGCATGGCCCAGTGGACAGCGGAATGGATAGTAGTGGTCGTATCTGTAGTGGTCGTATATATATATATATACTTATCACTATTAATACACTTATACGTTTTTTATTTACTTTACAATCTTAAATAATGTAATCCACTTACAACTATTAGTAAAATTGTCATAAATTAATAGATTATTATTAAGACTTAGTTTCTCTTATTTTTAATATAGATTAGGTTCATTTTAGATTTTTTAACAAAAAGAATAATTTAGAGCTATATGTTGTGAAGCTATATGACCAGTAACTTTTTTAAAAGACCACCTATATCCACCTAACTATTTACGTGTCAAATTTAAATAAACACGAGTCACACATGCAAATAAAATAATTATAACGTAAACTAAATAACATGATAACTATTATATAATATAAGTAGAGATTCAAATTAAATTAAATAAATCTTTAAAAAAACTATCTACAATATTATATAATCGAATTAACAGTTATAGTATTTTTGATATAGCCACGCCTATAGTACCACCAATTGTGAATTCGCCGGCTACAGTGCATATCCCCCATTATAAATGAATTATATAAAATAATATGTAATCATTAATCTAGACTTAATAGAAATAAAAATAAATTAAAAAAATAAGTATAATATTAGTTAAATAAATGAATTATTTAAAATTTATCCAATAATTTAAAAATAACTTTTATAATATTTTATATTATTTATATACAATATTGATTAAAATTAACATATACATACATTCAATAATTACCTACAAATGATATACAATTATTAACCCATGCACCCATATGCGGAGTATTGATTACTGTATGGTCCAGTCGAAATGGATGTAGTGGGCATATATGTTATATAAGTAATATGATTATATCATGATTCAATTTCATTTTTTAATTAAATATATTTGAGAAATATATAAGAAATATAACTTTAATGTAATGAATGTACTTTAATGTACTGAAACTTCTTAAAATGTAACCAATAATGTAATGTATAATATATTATATTATAATATATTATTTATTAATAGTATTCTAATTCAATAATATAAAATAATATTTAATTATTAGAAATATAATGTCAATGAAATTAATTAATTAATTCAAATGTATATTTCTATCTGTTAAAAATAATATGATTTTAGCATGATTCAATTTTATAATAAATATTTTTTAATTACATATCTAAACACATCATAAACATTTTTATTAATTAACTTTATTACTTACAATATAAATTTTAAAAACTTGAAATTAACTGTATAGTAATAGAATATTTAAAATACATTCAATAATTTAAAAATTATTTTTGAACTTGAAATTAACTGTATTGTAATAGAATATTTAAAATGCATTCAATAATTTAAAAATTATTTTTAATGATATATATATAATAATAATACTCAGAGTTGGCTTAAAAGCCTAGATGAATGAAAAAGCAAAAGCTTGTCTGGTCATTCACCTATTTACGAAATTACGAGAAGTATATTAGTAAACGATAATATATAAATAAAATATATATATAAAAATATATAAAAATAAGATTTTATTAAAAATGTATTACATAAAGTGTATATAATATAAAATATTACAAACAATCAATCTATAATATTATTAAATTAAATATAAATGAAATAAACATAATTTTTTTTTTAAATAAACACAAATTTAAAAAAATTTAAAACAATACTAGATATAAGGCTGCTATTAAGTACAACAAAGGATAATACCATTGCCACCGAGTATACCCAGGATGCGTAGAACATCAACTTTCAGGTAAGGGTGCTCCAAATCCTATATCATTAGGGATTACACCATTGCCAGAGGTGTAAACGCTGATATCCTTATTCCCCGATGCATACTATACATCCCTAATACACCCAATGACTCAAGCATATCCAATCATGTACCCAAACACACCCACATACACTAATATATACTAATATATGATAAAACAAAAAAACAAAAATTATACATTATAATGATAAATATAAAAATTATATAAATTAAATTAGAAATTAAAAAAAAGAAAATAATTAATAGTACACTACAATAATTTTAAAATAATATTAAATAATATTTCTCGTAATCTCTCTCATCATGTATTAAGCTGCGTTCACATATAGCGACTTTGCTGCAAAGTCGCAGCAACTTTGCAGCAAAAATCACGACGAACAAAATCGCCAGGTGTGAACACCACGGCAAAATTTGCAGCAAAAAACATTCACGAGCAAAATCACTGCAAAATCGCAGCAACTTTGCAGCAATATGAATAGCAAACATGTTTGCTATATGTGCAAAATGTTGTCCAAACGCAAAGACTTTTCTATAATTATTGATAAACAATAAATAAGCATTATTAAAAATTTCGGAAGAAATTAATAAAGTATCAAATATAATCTTGTTTTACGAGAGTCACATATGTTTATGGGATCCCGCGAATCGGGACTACTGTAATAAAATAATTAAAAACAAGCTGTTGCAGGAAATAGCACTGGATGTCTTTTATTTCTTTTTATATTAAAATATTCACTTAATAAATATTTTGTTATAATTTTTCTATTATTAATTTTATTATTATTATAATTTGAGTAATACTTATACTTATGAAATGCATTATAATTTAAAGAAAATTTAGATAAATTCATGTTATATTTATACGACTATTATCTTTAAGTATAAACGTAACAAAGTATGTAAATCAAATTTTATAATAATAAAATAAATTTATAATTGAAATAATAAATAATTGTATTATCGCAAGTGTAACGTTCAAAGTTCAAAGTTCGACAAAATCGTAGACGAAAATCTTAGGATGAAAATGTTTGCTAGGTGTGAACACTCCGGCGAAATCGCTGCGATTTTGCTGAGTATTTTTCTGCAAAATAGTATGCAAAATTCTGTCTCGACGATTTTGCAAGCAAAATCGCTATATGTGAACGCAGCTTAAAACATAAATATAAATTGTAAAATACTAGATAACTTATAATAACAAATAGTAAGTAACATAATGCATAACTGTAATATATCCTACATATATATAATATTATATAAATTAATATATAATATACATGGAATAAAAATAAATCATAGATATATAGAAAACATATAATATATAGAATAAATCAAGAAAAATATTACCATAATAAAAAAATAATAAAAGAAACATTTTTTTTAAATCAAAAAAAAAAAAAAAAAGATTATATATTTATCAGTAGAAATATTATAATGCATGCCACCTAAAAAAAGCGAATATTATTTAATTATAAAAAATGTAATTAAAAGAAATATTAAAATGTTATAAATAAAATGATATCTTTAGTTATAGTTGTATAAAAGTAAAAGTAAAAGTAAAAGTTCATAATATGTAATGTAAAAATGTATGTGTAATTATATAAAATATATATCATTAGTCAATTAGACGAAAATGATGTAAAAATGTATGTGTAATTATATAAAATATATATCATTAGTCAATTAGATGAAAATGATAATAAAGTAGAATGTATAAAGTAAGTGTAGAAAAGTAAGTGTATATACAAAATATAATATAATAATTTTTTAATTTGTAAAATTTAACATTAGTCAATAAAATAAAATTGTTAATAAAAGTATATCATTAGTCTTTATATAAACTTATTAAATATTTTTTATAATTTTTATTAAATTTATTTGGATTATTATTGTATTTCAGATTTATGTTTAGGTTATTCCATAATTGTGGTCCAACATTAGTCAAACAAAAAGCTTTTCGATCTGTTCTGACTTTTATTCTATAAAATAGATTTTTATTATAAGTTTTTATTTTATATAATTTCTGTAAATTTATAGGCAACATTTTATTAATTGCCCTGTTCATAAATTTAGCTGTATTATATTTCACAATATCACTAAATTTTAAAATGTTGAATGTTGAATGCAATTTATTATAATTAGAACTATTATACTGTGTACCTAATATGAATTTTAACACTCGTTTTTGTATAATAGTTATTTTTAATAAACTAGACACAAAAGTATTTCCCCATATATGAACACAATAATTTAGGTGTGAATAAAAAAAAGAATTATATAGTAAAATTAATGTTTTTATATCGAATTTATGTTTTACTTTATTTAAAATAGCAATTGCTCTACAAAGTTTTGTTGCTACATAATTTATTTGTTTTTTCCAATTAAGCTTGTCGTCAATATATACACCTAAAAATTTTATATCAGTTACTTGTTTTAATTTAATATTATTAATATATAAATTTAAGTTTATATTTTCATTTTTATTTCTGATATTAAAAAGTAAGACATTAGTTTTATTGATATTTATAGATAATTTATTTATATTAAGCCATTTAAATAATTTATTTATATCTGTTTGCATTTTATCTTTAAGATTTAAAATTATTTTATCATAAAATATTAAGTTAGTATCATCTGCGAATAAAATAGGTTTAAAATTATTTGAAATTTTCGGTAAGTCATTAATATATAAAATAAATAAAAGTGGTCCAAGAACAGATCCTTGTGGAACTCCACATGTAATATTATTATAATTTGAATTTTGACCATTTTGGGA